>CAJVRC010000898.1:525663-537584 GCA_911456345.1 Penicillium egyptiacum
AGAGACATGTAATTTTACTCGTCTGAAACATTCGATCACGTGTATGCACAACGAAGCGCAATGATGGAGCTATTAATATTTAAGAGAATTATTATTCGCAAAGGTTTTGAGGTTTAACATGGATCCGTCGATCGGGTTTCCGGCGACTTCTTCCAACCAAACAAGGAGCTTCGGACATAAGTCGGAGACTATCAGATGATATCAAATACTTCTTTGGGTGGATCCTGAAGCTATCGCTAAACGACTCACGGTACTCCGTACGGAGTATCCGCTACCTAATTATGGAGAAGATGATTTGGAATACTTTTTCATGCTAGGCATTGTCGATCGATGTCAATCGACCATCTATAGGGATATGCATAATCCGATTCGTCAGACTTAAGCATGGGCCTTGCCTTTCCCAAGGGGAAGCTTAATGCCCGCAGCATGCCGTACGCTATCCCAGACACTGTCCCGGACTTTCACAGGGAGCTTGTGTCCCTTCAGGAACTGGTCGATCAACCACATTCCAACAACGAATTCTTCACGAATCAAGAGCCCTATATGTTGGTGATCGACTAGATCCCACACTTGCCCCAGAATTGCCTCTGGTAGGCGGCTGCGGGACCAGATTTCCCTGGCCACCAGGTTGAGAACCATATCCGAGGCATTAGGTGGCCATGGTCCGGTTCCACTAGGATCGGGAGGGATGAGAAGCCCTTTATTAGAGGCCCAAACACCTTCGTAACGTTTGCGTTCTTTCTCGGTGACCTCGCTTCGCCAGCGCTTACGGTCCCCCTCCTTGTGTTTGTGGGGGTGTTTGTGCAGGGGGTTTCTGTGTTTTCGGTGGTCGGCCTCGGTGGGTTTCGGCATGCCGCGGAGTGTCATCGGCATGCTCTTCGGTGGACTTGGTGTCCTTGAGAGATCGCTCTTGGGTTGGTGTGCCAAATGTAGGATGGATCGGGCCCCTCGCCGCTGTGGAGGAACTGGCGGGGGAGTCTTGATAGATGGGGATGCTCGTGCTGATGCTAGGGATGAGGCGATAATAGCATTGGAGAGGCCTTCCTCACTCATTCCAATGGAGTCATCTATTGTGCTGGAGGTACTCGTTGTATGTGACTGGCTTGATATGGATACCTCGCTCGGTGTCAAAGGTCGCAGGGGTGTTCCATGGTTTCTGGTAGACCCTCGTGATGGAGGCGCACGCGGCGGAAGCCTTGGTTTCAGCTCATCTGGCTGCGCAGAAGAATTCCTAGACTCTAAGGAGGGTTGGGGGCTCGGGCCTCGACCATCCTGATCATCTAGAGTAGTCTTGGATTGTCGCGATGGAGAGCGCCCGTAGATAGGGAGATCTGAGTCAGACTTCAAGCCATTTTCATGCAGCATGCGATCTAAGGGACTATGCCTCCCTTGAATCGAGCGAAGAGCGGCAGGTGCTGGTAGCTGTCGCTTTTCTGGCGACGGTGGCACCTGGCTCGCACTTCGTACTGCACCTGCGCCAAGTCTGGCGGTTGTCGACGGGGCACTGGTGTCCCGCCCGGGGGACCTTGATGCAGCGAGCCGCGCCGCAATCTGGGAGGCCGAGGAGAGAGATGCGGCTGAATTTCGTCCCCTCACACTTGGTGATGTCCTGGCTGGAGGCGAAAGTGGTCTGGCCAGTCTCTCGATCTTATCCTTTACGGAGCCCACTTCGGGGGCGTCGGATCCAGTCCTTTGATGACCCAAAGGATGATGATCGCTTGCCATTGCAGCAGTGGCAGCAGAAGATCTAGGCTTCACATTGGGTGAGGGATCCCTAGAGTGTTGGAATGCAAGCGTGGCGCCTTGTAAAGCGTCATTCCGGGCCACACCCAACCGCTGGTTCGCGGCAGCAGCCTCCCCACTCATGGAATCGATTCCCCGCAAAATTCAGCAAATATGCGAGTTATGCGACTTGAAACAAGGATTGTACTAAGATGATCAGGATGATCAGGGTGATCAGGATGGTCTTGCGATTTATTTCTGAGATGTTTAGGGGGAAATATCAACGGGAATTGCCCGTGCACGCGACCGTCCACGTCTCTTCTACGCGACTATGTGTGTATCGTACACATGTAGAATCACACATCGCGATTAAATCATTTTCAGACGTTATATCTGTATGATATCTCAGTTCTATAAAATTCCCAAGATTACAATTATACTTCGTCAACTCCGCACAGTCAACCCCAGATTTTAATTAACCGAGCCGCCTTCGATTCATCCGTTCTCCGCTTTGCCTTCCCCTCTTCCATCTACCTCTGCAATGTGACTTGCATGTCAGCTGGGCTTGAGGAAATGCTATCTGCTTCTCTGAAGCACAGTCGGAGCCATGCTCTCGGGTAAAGACAACCCCAAGGATCCTGTTGAAACGCATGGGAGGTTCGAGGTTCGCCAAGAGACAGATCAGAATGCAGACGAATTGGTTGCCGGTCACATTAAATGCTCAGTGTGTAGCAGTACCTTCCGACGGCCAGAGCACCTGAAACGACATCTGCGGAGTCACACTAAGGAGAAGCCGTTTGAGTGTGCCCAGTGCGGCCGGCACTTTTCAAGAACGTATGCGCTTGGGTTACATCTATCCTTGCGTCGAGTCGCACGCTAACCGAGGCCCAGTGACACCCTTCATCGACATGAGTTGAGTCACCATGCACCAGGGATAGGAGGGAAAGATCGCACCCACCGCATTACCGTCAAGACATTCCGAGCATGCTTTAGCTGCGCAACAGCCAGAGTAAGATGTAGCGGCGGCACGCCATGTGGCCGGTGCGACACTCGTTCACTCGGATGTGAATACCCCACACAAAGGCGGTCCAAAGCAAAAGACATGAGAGATTCAGGGCAAGAAGCCGAGGTGCAGAACGACAACCTCAAACCCATGCACCAAGATTTGAATGCAGCTTCTAGGCAGAGCCAGTTTTCTATACGCTTGCAAAATGAGCCGGTATCATCCCGAAATTTGCACAATTTATCATCTACGCCCGGTAGTGATCACACAAAACGAATACCACAAAATGGACACACCATTGCAGACGCCTCGAATCCTCGTTTCTATCTCCCAAATGAGATACAAGGGCCGTCTGAAACACTGCCACTAGGTGTTTTCCCTGGAGGTATCAAGCAGACATATGACAACTCGAGCTCTGACATCTCCAAAGTATTCCCTGTTGACTCATCCAACAATTTAGGCTCTGAAATGAGGGATATCCAGCCGAGAATGAACCCAGCAGGTGACATCGAAATGACCATGGCAAATAATCCAGAGGTACCGCTAGAGTTTGATCCCACGCTCTTTGACCAGTCCATGCTTTCCACGATCAATTGGCTCCCTAGCGAATTGCTTCCAGGCGATCCTAATGGCCACGCACATTCTACTGGTGTTCCCTCGCAATACGACCGATCTCTCAGCCGAAGTGCCTACTTCTCTCGGGCAGCGTGGCAACCGCCGGTTATCAGTACTGGGCAAATCGGTTCTTTGCAATCAGAACGAGTCTCTCAGACACCCTCTGTGCATCTTTCTCAAAGAAATAACATGGGAAGCCCCAACCAATATTCCCACGGTATTAGTGAGCCTTCACCTCATACTGAGTCAGTGGATTCCGCCAAGGGATCAGCGGACTACTACGTTGATGGTGCGCCGTCCAGACTCCCGAAGTACGGAAAGAAGCACACGCCTTGGCCCGGTGAATCTGTAGAGCGGGCCGATACTGGCAGGCAGCCGCTCATTGAAGATGACGAGTGCCGGTTCAACTTCCCTGTTATATCCGAACTGCGACAAGATCAGATATCGGAAGATATAGCCCGGTCCACACGACGGATCGAAACCACTACCTACGACGGAATTTATCGGCACTTTATTCGGCTATGCTGCAATGAAACTCCATTTTTTGAGGTATTCGAATCCGAGAGGTTTCCCACTGTGGACGAATGTAACCAGTTCATCGTCTTCTTCTTCGATTCATTCCAGGCCGTTTATCCGATATTACACCTTTCTACATTTGATCCAAATACAAGCCATTGGCTCTTGACTTTGTCAATAATAGCCCTCGGTTGCCATGTGTCCCACATATCCGAGACGGAGCAGTGTACAACTGCTCTCCACGAGCTGATTCGGCGGGGTATCTATCTTGAGGTGAGAAAGGTCTTCCCATCCCATTCATTACTTTCTTGCTAATTGTTTGCACTACTAGAAAGAAAAGAGTCGCGCTGGTCAGGCTTCTCTCGAGATATTGCAAGCTATGTTGTTCAATTGCATTGGACTTCTCCATAGTAGGAGCGAACGAGAAAAGGCCTCGGCATTGAGTACCTTTGGTGACTTGGTGACACTCATGAAAACTTCCCGGTTATTGACGCCGATGCGAACAAAATTCAATGAGGCGTCGCAAGATGCAGCCTGGGCGTCTTGGATTCAAGATGAAGTCAGGAGACGCACCGGCTATTGTATATGGGTAAGCTTTGTCGAAAAATGGAGCCTTTACTTTTACTGACAATGATAGCTTGTGGGTTGTACGCTTGCATATTACTTTGATAATCAACCTCTGCTTTCTCTAGATGATGCACAAGCTGCATTGCCCGCGCATGATAAGCTATGGCAAGCATCCTCCGCCGAGACATGGAAGCCGTTGTGGGCAAAGTCAATTGGTAACTCTTATTCAGACCCAAAAACCGACCAATATCTAACTTCTACAGCCAACGAATCCTTATACGACGCAGTCCACATCCTCTACATTGAGAAGAAAGTAGTATCCGGCATAGGAGAATTTAGTCATATTCTACTCATCCACGCTCTCTACCACAGAATGTGGGAAGTAGGAGACTACTTCCGCCGCCCACTATCATTCTGGAATCCGACAGCGAGGAAGCAATCTTGCGAGACAGCCATTCCCACAGGCTCAGTATGGCTGCCAGGAATCCCCTCGTACTCGAAATGGCGCAACAGCGCATGCGACTGCCTCGACATCCTGCACTGGACCGCCAACAGCACCGTAGCCAAAGCTGCAGGCCTCGAGCACCCGACCATCCTCCACCTCCACGCCGCCCGGCTATTCATTCTCGCTCCGTTCCGCGAGATGCGCTCCCTCGCAACCTCCCTGGCAACAGAAAAGCAGCGTTGGAGCAAACGACACCAAACCCTCGAGTGGCAGTACATTTGGCGTTGGATGAAACATGACCAATACAAAGCCCGGCTTTCAATTATCCACGCTGGTGTCACTCTCTGGCACATCCGTCGCTACTCAACCAACGCTTTCCACGAGCCTGTCGCGGCTTTCATCGCTGTGCTGACGTTGTGGGCGTACGGATCCTGTCACCCGCATACGTCCCATGAGTCCAGTCCGGGTGCAGAGCCGCTCCGCGAACCGAGTTTTATTCATCTTGATCGGCCGTGCGATGATGAGCTTGTGCAGCTTTTTGTTCGTGAAGGTCATGCTATGAGAGGGAATGTTACTGGTGTCGGTGATATATGTGGGGCTGAGGGTCCGGAGAGGGTCCTGCGAGTCGGATGTGAGATTCTTTCGGGCTTGACGGCCTGGAGTGTTTCGAAGAGGTTTGTGGCAATCTTGATGCGGCTTGCAGAATTGAGCTCGTATAATTCCTCTTGGGAACAGAATTGCCGGCATGATGCTGAGCATGTCTGATTTGTGGCGGGGGTGGAGGATGAATCATCTACGGGAAGTAAACATACTATTTCTTATTCTTTATTATAGTGTTTGTATTGGTCTATTCGTCTGTTTTGTATATAGATTTGACATCGGGTTCCTGAAGATGTTATCCCCTTGTAAATCCACTTTTTAGATGTCTATAAATGTCTACTAGCCACCATGTTAGTTAGAGGGAGGGGGCACTATCAAGAAGAAACCGGACCTTGGGCGCCGGACGAATTGCCGAGCCACAGAAGCCTCAAATGGCCAAGTTAAGTGACCCTCGCACTTTCTGTCCATGCTCGGGGCAAGATACCATCATGACTGCCATACCGCTATTCAAGTTCTGCGTTCCAATAGACTTGAGGCTAGGTCCGACAAAGGAAACAGATGCAACTCCGTTCATCTTCACGTCAACCGCCTCCCTATCCGCCAATGCCTGCAAGAAACGGGATGCCATTGTGGTTTTATGCAGAGTTCAAGTCAATAATTTGCGGTTGACTTGACAGGCTCCACAGAGGGGATAGCAGACGGTTGACTGAGGGGTGATGTGAAGATGGCACCATAGCATCACAACATTGTATACCACGCGATACACACATGCCCAGACAGACACCATGCAGTTCAAATGTGACTGCTTATATCAAACCCGCCAGACTTCCTACCTTGGAAGATCCCTAGGTATCATCTTCCAGATCTTAGAATAAGAACATGACGAATCCATACAAGGACCTCAGGCTTGCTATTGAGAACGGCGACACTGAAGCAACTGTCAAGTTGCTGGACAATGATCTTACAATGGAGGACCATCATTTTCGCACTGCAACTGTGAATAAGCACATGGGTATTCTAGAGCTGTTCTTGTCTCGTGGCTGGGAAATTGACGCTGATATGAGTGACACGGTACCATCGGCGTTAGTGTAAGTGTCAAATCCTTATTATACCGGATAGGAAAGCTTACACTATTGTGCTAGGTATACCTTTGAAGATGTGCGATTTCTCAAGTGGTCCCTAAGCCGTGGCGCAGACCCAAACAAAACGTGCAGTATTCGGAACTGCACGCCATTATCCTACGCAATCCAGGATGGCCCTTTTGATGCCGTCAAGATCCTTTTTGAAAATGGGGGCCAAGTCCGAGATGGGCAGCTTTTGCGTTACGCCGCGATGCGAACCAAAAACGACAACCATGAAGTGCTGTAATTCATTTACAATCAAGATCCCGACTATAACAAGCTATGCATCAACAAAATGCTTGACGAGTGAGCCCCGGAATATTCTATGAATGAAAGAAGTGGGCTTGGCACCCCATTACACTACGCCTCCCGGTCTGGTTCAGCAAAAATGGTGACATTCCTGGTAGAGCAGGGCGGAGCTCCTGATCTTCAAGCTACTTACCGCCGGACACCAATCGGCTACGCGGTTCGTAACGGGCATCACGAAATGAACAGATCTTGAAGGATAGGGTGAATGTGGGTATAAGTTTGGCACAACATTAGAGCCATATGTAATTCCTACAAAAGCAAAGAATCCCCGCGTTTTGTCTTCTTCACATTGTTCAATTGTCACGCCGGCACGTTGAGTGGGCCCCGAGCACTATAATTTTCTTTCCACATAATCAATGATGAATACTAGTTATGTGCCCCTATCGCCGCTAGTAACAAACCAAGACCTGACCCACCTCCAGCGGCCTTGTCTCGTCGATCCAGATGCTGATGGTCCCTCAGAACCCAGAGTCGAAGATTACAACATAGATCAAGGTCTCAGAGATTGGTTATTATTAGGGAGTCCAAAGGTATCGGTGATACCAATTCTCTGTTAGATAGAATGATCAGATAATAGTAATATCTGGAAAGAGGATTGCTCTCTCAGCTTGTTGTCCGGAAATCAGGTGGAGCCGTCCTTATCTTATCAGCAGTGCAGCCTAAAAGCATCTGGGGTACAAGTGCAACTTCTGACTTCTGACTCTCAACTTTTCCAAAGATGAATTCAGACCAGATATTAGGGCAGGATGTCCTCGAGCCAGAGAAAGAAGAAGATCTGGACGAAAAGTGAGCCCAAAACTAACTCATGACACTGAGGTTCTGGGTAGTTGACTGATAACTGCTCGCAGATACCCCAACAGACCTCGTAACCGGGCCCCGACATTGCCGTTCCACAGTCTGTACCTCGACCTATTCAATCCACTGAATGAACTCAAGAAAAAGCCTGCAGGGCCTGCCCCAGCTCGCCGAAAAGCTGGTCCCCATGGCAAAGGTGCTGCGAGTCTCAACCCGTTCGAGCGCCGGCGCGATGTGATTGAACGCTTTATTTCGCGGTGGCGCAAGGACGTCGGCGATGATATTTACCCCGCCCTTCGACTGATTCTTCCCGACAAAGACCGCGATCGACCTATGTACGGGATCAAGGAGAAGGCTATCGGAAGGATGCTCGTCAAGATCATGAAGATCAACAAAGAATCAGAGGATGGATACAACCTTCTGAATTGGAAGCTTCCCGGCCAGGGTGCTACAACACGCATGGCGGGTGACTTTGCTGGGAGATGCTTTGACGTTCTCTCGAAACGGCCTATGCGGACCGATCCGGGCGACATGACGATCGAGGAGGTCAATGAGAAGCTAGATAAGCTATCTGCCGCGTCAAAGGAGGATGAACAACTGCCAATCTTGACGGAGTTCTACCGGCGGATGAACCCTGAAGAGCTTCTGTGGCTCATTCGCATTATACTTCGACAGATGAAGATTGGTGCTACCGAGCGAACATTCTTTGATGTTTGGCACCCCGATGCTGAGAACCTTTACAGCATCTCTAGTAGTCTGCGACGTGTGTGTTGGGAGCTGCATGACCCCAATATCCGGCTCCAGGGAGAGGAGCGCGGTATCACGTTGATGCAATGCTTCCAGCCTCAGCTGGCCCAATTTCAGATGCATTCATTTGAAAAGATCATTGCTCGTATGAAACCGACAGAGGATGACAACGTGTTTTGGATTGAGGAGAAATTGGATGGTGAGCGGATGCAACTCCACATGGTGCATGACAATTCAACCAAAGGCGGTCGGAAGTTTGGCTTCTGGTCGCGCAAAGCGAAAGAATATACCTATCTATATGGGAATGGGATTTATGATGAGAACGGCGCTCTGACAAGACATCTTAAAGATGCTTTCGTCGATGGAGTACAGAGCATTATTCTCGACGGCGAGATGATCACCTGGGATCCTGAACAGGACGCCATGGTTCCCTTTGGCACGCTCAAGACCGCGGCGCTGGCGGAACAACGCAATCCTTTCTCAAATGGTCAGCGACCTTTGTTCCGTGTGTTCGATATCTTACATCTTAATGGACGCGATCTAACAAAGTATACCCTTCGTGATCGTCGCAATGCCCTGGAGAAAACTGTCCGACCTGTCCATCGCCGGTTCGAAATTCACTCTTACGAGGAAGCTACTACCACCACAGAAGTTGAAGCGGCTCTGCGGAAGGTCGTCGCTGAGGCCTCAGAAGGCCTTGTGTTGAAGAACCCGCGCTCTCCATATCGACTGAACGAACGCCATGATGACTGGATGAAAGTCAAACCAGAATATATGACCGAATTTGGAGAGTCCCTTGACGTTGTTGTGATTGGCGGATACTATGGCTCGGGTCGTCGAGGAGGTGCGCTGTCCAGTTTTCTCTGCGGACTACGAGTCGACGACAGCACACAAGCAGCAGAGAAATGCTGGTCATTTTGTAAGGTCGGTGGCGGGTTTACTGCAACTGACTATCAGGAGGTGCGCCACCATACAGACGGCAAGTGGAAGGCGTGGGATGCGAAAAAGCCTCCGACTACCGTTATCGAACTGGCAGGTGGAGACGCCCAGCATGAGCGTCCAGATATGTGGATCAAACCATCCGACTCAATCGTTTTGTGTGTAAAAGCTGCGTCTGTCGGAATCAGTGACCAATTCCGCATGGGATTGACATTGCGGTTTCCTCGCTTCAAGAAATTGCGCAAGGACAAGGACTGGAAAAGCGCGCTCTCAGTTCAGGAGTTTCTTGACCTGAAGTCCAATGCAGAGCAAGAACACCGGGAGAAAGAGTTCTCTGTTGATAACTCTCGAAAGAAGCGAGTAAAGAGGGCCACTAAGAAACCACTCACAGTTGCTGGGTATGACGATAATGTCGATGTCCAGTATCTTGGGCCTTCTGGACATGTCTTCGATGAGCTTAACTTCTGTATGTGGTTTGATCGTGTTCCCTTCTTATCGTACGTTATACTAATATAATGGCCCTCTAGTCATAATGACCGAGTCGAGCGTCCCAGAAAAGAAAACTAAACTTCAACTGGAACAGCTCGTGAAGGCTAATGGTGGCAAAATCTATCAAACCAAGACAGCTGCGGTAGACACGCTCTGTATTGCCGAGCGGAGTGAGCTTCACACTACACATATGAAATAACCCTAAGCTAATGTTTCGGCAGGAACGGTCAAAGTAGCTTCATTACAAAAGAGTGGAGAGCAAAACATCATTCGACCATCTTGGCTTATCGATTGCGTCAAGCAGAATGAAATAGACGCAGGCCTTCCGGATCTTCTTCTCCCGTTCGAACCAAGGTACGTTTTGACAGCCAAAGATACACATACACAGGGCTAATATTTATCGATTTCTATAGACACATGTTTTTCATGATAGAGGACAAAGAGGAAGAAGTCGCAGCAAATGTCGACAGATTCATGGACAGCTATGCTCGTGATACAACTGTCAATGAGCTCAAGGACGTATGACACCCCAGAGGAATAGCGAGAAACAACCATGGCTTTGGCTAACAAGTATTCAATCTTGCAGATATTCAAGCAAATGGAACAAAACAAAGAGCAGACCGACCATGTCGCTGATCTAGAAACCGCTCAGAGAATCGAGACTCGCATCCAGGAAAGAGTAAGCGCCGGCTATACAGTACCCCGTGGATGGCTCTTTCGAGGCTTGAAGTTTCACTTCTACTCGGACGGGAATCAACCGGACGAATCAACGTCCCGAGAACTAAGAAAGGAGGACCAACGCCTCCAGTTCGCTCGCAACACAGCCCGATTCGCAGGCGCCGAGATTGCCAGCTCGTTAAAGATCTCAGGCACCACACATGTGATAGTCGACCCGGAGACTGTGTCTTCAGCGGACAAGTCATCTCTCCGGAATACTCTGGCCGAGAAGCCGGGTGCGAAAATGCCGCATCTTGTCAGCGTGAGCTGGGTGGAGGAATGCTGGAAGAATGGCACGTTGCTGGACGAAGAGAGTAAGTTGTCACGGACATCCTTGTCGTATTTTTGGCCTTTTTGGGGCGTTCTAACGCGTTCTATCGTGATAGGATTCCCGATTCTGCGACGAATGGTGGGAGACGAGTCCAATCCCACGTTATGAATTATGCATTCCTTTCATTTTCAAATTTCCTGTTTTGGTTGCTGAAGATGGCCACGTCTATGCAAAGTGAGGGAGTCGAGATCAACCACGAGTACAATAAGTCAATTCTGTGGATCATCTGACTTTGCTTGAGCGAGCAAGCGAGGCTGGAACAGACTGGAGAAATACCGGTGTAGCCGAAATGACCTACCCCTTAGACTAATGAACCATTCTCTGACTGGACACGCCGTATTATTCGAACCCTACGGCTGTTATGAGGTCAAAAGAGCCCAACATATAACGTCCGAGGCTCATCAGGCCACGGTGGGTGATGTCATGTGATGCAAGATGATATCACAATACGGAATGTTCAAAGTCATTCTAATATTTCTTAACAATTTTGAAGAGTCTACTAGTACGGAGAAAGTATAGTTACTCCAGTAGGCTCTCCAGTATCATCTCTAACGTCCTTAGGTGCGCTCCCAAAGCCGTATTTTCTGTCTTTAGCCAGAAGGGCGAGTGATAACCACATGAAGCAAGAATGGCGTAAAGAAGAGACTTTGCTCATAATAAGTATAGTACGTCTCGAAACTGCAGGGCTGGTGTCACCAGTTACTTCAATTCTTTCTCGAACCACAATTGCCAAGACGCTCTAGTCTATATTGGGAATTGTTCGAGAAACAATCGAAGAGCGGAGATGGTGACACTGTACCTAGTCCTTTAACATACACTAGTATGGACTGGTTACAGTAACAAGGTAAAAGAAGGCTCATTTGTTTCAAGTCTTGATTTGAGTTGAATAGATATCTTAGGTGGTGATCGAAAGATCGGTCCGGAAAAAAAAAAAGAAAGAAAAAGCAGCTATAGAACAAGCATTGCGCTGTCAGGGTAGAAATGGGGGTATGTAACAAAAGAGAA
>CAJVRC010000898.1:537662-655563 GCA_911456345.1 Penicillium egyptiacum
TCCGAATCCAACGCCGCGCTTGCAGGGGATAACCGAAGATAAAAAGAAAACAAAACAAAACAAAAGATTTATGTACGGGAAGTGACCAAAAGGGGAGACGTATCGTGCCATATCATGCGCTCTGCGCTAAGACAGGGCTTCCATCAAAACCTTTGTTTCACTGGGCTGAAACGCCTACCCACCGGGACGGAACGGTATTGTTGTCATATCCGTCCTCGTATTGTCCCGACAAGTGGGAGTTTGTCTTGCGCGCTGGCAGCCAGATGCGAGCATGGGCAGGGATGTCGTCGCGGAGTTTGCCGCTGCGGCGCATGTTCATTTCGAGAACCACGACGCGCAAAAAATCGCTGTTCTCACGGATTTCGCGCTGGCGCGACATGGACGGAATTTCAGGGTCGAAAGTGATGAATTTCTGTTCCTTGCTCGCGATGTGGAAATGATTTCGCCGGTTCCCACGGCCGCCGGTTCGTCGATATGTCTGCATTTGGATCGAAACGGGGCACGTATTGGAAGTCTGCGGTTTGTCGTGGGGATGATCATGATAGACATACATCTCTGCCGGTGAAATCGGGGTCGGGTTCATCGGAGATGGGTTCAAGTAGCGTCGTAGAGCTGGAGAAGGGGTTTCTTGCATCGGCAAAGGGCGGCGATCATCGGTCATCTCTGGGGTGATGGTGAAAAGAGACCGGGTGAGGAAGTCCTCTGGCTGAACGGAAGGTGTGGCAAATGTCGAAACCGATTGGGCAGCGGATTTGATGGCCCGCAAAGATGCTGTGAGGTTTGACTTGAAAGTAGATCCGAGGCGTCCAAACGATGCAGATCGTTTTGCGGGTACTGTGTCGGATGTGGCAGGCTCATTCTCGTTCTTGATTTCAATGAATTCACACTCATCGATTTCGGTTACAAGCAGGGGATGGTCCAAGACACACTCCTCGCAATGCGAATACTGAGGCTGTCGTCTCTCCGGTGGACTCCTATGTCTGGGAGGGGTGGGTGGCGAGGGAAGACTGGACGGCGATGCAAGGCCATCGTCTAATGACGGCATCGAATCGCTTGATGTTGACCTCACTGACGGTGGTGATTCATGTTCGGAATCGTTGCAAGGCAGGAGTTGCTCATTGTCTTCGTCGGGTGGGCTCAGAAGGATGTTAAGAGGGGAGTAGGCGGCCCCATCCAGGAAAGTATCTTCTTTCGACTTGATATCTTCCTGCAGCATACGACTAAAGTCTTCTGCATGATTTCCACGAGGGGGTTTCCGAGGTCTGCGGGTGCTCCAGTTTCGTCGTGGGACGGGTATGGCCGTTGCATCTAACATCGAAGTAAATGACGTAGGGATTGGGCGGTCGTTAGACGAGCTGGAAGAGGACCGATGAGAGGATTCCGAGGTTTTAGATAAGGCACGTGAACGAATATCTCGACGTGCTGGCAGAGTCCGCGAGCCACGCTTTGGAGGAATTACCACTGGAATGGTGCTGATCGATCCGCGGGTCTCGGTCTTGGAGGCAGAGAGATGAAGGTCAGAACAATCCGACGGCATGGATGGCTTCCTTCCATGAGGCTGAAAGGGTTTCTGCGGCGGTGCCGAGCTGAACAGAAATGCTCTCGGAACCATCATGTTGACTGTTGTCTCATCACACGACCAGTTGCTATTGAGGTCTTAACCAGATGAAGCGCTCTGGTCGAGTCTCTGAGCGAGATACATGGATGAAGGGGAAAATCGTAGGAAGTGATAATTTCCCAGGAAGTCAGACGAGAGAGGACTAGCAGCCAATCCGAAGGTGTATGTGTTGGCCCAAGGAGATGCAAGGGAAGCGGATAGGGCCGTGAGACAAGGGTATGCAGGCACACACGCGAGCTGATAAGGTAATAGAGAGGCGATGAGGTGAGAGATTTGGGAGGAGGAGGGTGAATATGAGGCAGGAGGATATTTAACGAGCAGGAAGGAGGATAATAGAAAGGAATAAAGAAGATGTAAAAGTCATAGAGAAAGAGATAATGGGGGAAGAAAGTGGTGATCTCAGATAGATAAGCCGTATTGGGCAGGTAAACGCATGTAAAGATCACGGGAGGTGCAGGACAGTAATTTATTTTACAGTGGGATTGATTGGTTGTGCGGGGGACAATGCCGACACCCGGATTGTGTGGGATTTGTGTGCGGCGATTGTAAGTGTATTTCAGGTATTTTTTAATACAATTCCCATTACTCATGGAACATTCCGCCGGTGGAGTCCGGAAGGAAATGAATTTTTTATAGTTATTTTTATACTTAGTGTTGTAGTATTTTACTCTCTTACTTGGATACATATGTATGTATTTTTTATTGTGATATGTAGTATATGACTACTTACGATATTTACTCTACAAGGCACCTAGTAAGACATACAAGATGTATATGAAAACGAATCACATCTATCCCAGCCTTTCAGATCAGTGTTGAATAAGATATGTGGGCCCTTTAAGGTTGCTTTTAGTGCGGTGCGGGCAGATGCACACCGTTCTCTTCAGAATTTACATAGAATCAACCCCAAAAAAGAGAAGATCGATCTTTATCATTTTGACTGGTCTCGCTGATTTGCTACGTATGGAAAAAGTAACCTTGAGACGAAGTAACCTTGAGATGTTGGAATTATAAACAAACGTATGTATGTAATTGGGGCTACTTTGATAAATTGACAGGAACTCCGCGGCTCCTCCGGTTCCCTCATATTTAAAGGGGGAAATTATTATTGAAAGGAGCGGGTGGCTGCAGTCCCAAAATGTCAAGTCTAAGAGATCCGACGTGGCTAGTGGAGCGCCTTAAGCGAAAATAATTGCGGTGAACCCCCTATTTTCTCGCCAATTTCTTACCTATGTTGTACTTTGTATATTTGCTTTTCATTGTGGCTGTTATATTTCAATTCATCGCACTTCCAAGGTTGGACGATTGCTTCCGAAGCATCCGTAAGCATTACCTCCTTAAATATTCGACGTTAAGTGAACACATGCAAAATACATTGGCCTTAAAAAAATCAAAACAAAGAGGACCCACCTATATTTGTTACCTAAACATTGTTATTTGACCTGTTCGAAGGAGTCTCATAGATGTGAAATGAAATACAAACATCAAAATGTCCACAATATCCAAAACAGCAAAGCTGAGACGTGGCTGGTGGAGCGCCTTTAGCGAGGGTAATTGCGGTGAACCCTTCTACGATGTGTACTGTGGTTTTTTTTCTGTCTTTTTGTGAGGTTAGGCAGTCATACATGCTTTATCAATTCGGTCTGTTTTGCCTGCGGCTTTTTACATATGTAACCTCAATCCGTCTATGTAACCCACCAGGGGTTGGATCTTTCAGCGGGGGGATCTGGACCATGTATCGGAGATAATATCCTTACAATCACTTGGCACTGATCCAAGTGACTTTTCTCTTTCTATAACAAAATATCGACATAATCGTACGGAATGAGCTATGATAGACAAAACTACCTCCAATGTCATATTTGTAGATGCCCAAGCCACGTGAAGACATTAGTCAGCCGCTTACCAAAAATGGAACATCCCGACACCTGCACAGCCATCCAGAGGCCAGCGATAACCACATCTTGCGTCGTCACTGTCCAGGTGCTTGCATCCAATCATTTCAAAGGCATCGCCAATCCCCAACATCACCTAAATTTTTCACTGAACTTGTCCCCGCCTCCACTGCGGGTCATTGCAATCGTGGGGTACATTTCTTCGACAATTGCCATCAGGCCTGTGTAGATCTTCAAGCGTAGCTGGTGCGTTGATATTTCCTTGTTTAAGGTGCCTCCGATCTTAGCGTCTTGCTAGACGGCCTGGATCGCCATGGATGGTCCGATAGACTAACATGCCGACATAGCCACCGTGTGCACCCTCGGCCTAGCAAGCCGTCATGTTCTACTAAACGAGCTCTGCACTCTAAAAGATGGACATCCCATGTCGAGCTTTGGACCTGATATTAGGCATGCTAAGAGGCCCCGCGAAGAAACCACCATACTCATTTCTTGAATCGCACCTATCAAACTATCTGAAGTCATGAGTGCCGAACGTGCCCAACCGTCCAAAAGACGATGCGTCAGCACAGCCTGTGTCGCCTGCCGCAAAAGGAAATCAAAGGTTGGATTTTCATGTTCTGATATTGAGATGTCATATTACTAATAATATCTGCGTGTAGTGTGATGGAAACCTGCCCAGCTGTGCAGCTTGTTCCTCAGTATATCATACAGCTTGTATGCGTCTCTTTTACATACTCTTTTATACAGAGCAACGTCGTCATTGCTAACACTTCATAGGTGTATATGATCCAAACTCGGATCACCGCCGCAAAGGTGTTTACAAGAAAGACACCGATACATTGCGGACTCGAAACACCACCCTACAAACTTTGATACAGGCAATATTAAACTATGACGAAGCAGATGCTTTCGAACTAGTACGTCAGATTCGCTCTTGTGATGATCTCGAAGATGTAGCAGCTTCGGTGATCGCCCAGGAGAAGGGGCTCATGTCTGCGGACCAAGCAGCAAAGGAGTCAGCCAGCAATGAGAATATGGCTGAGATAGATCAATTTGAGTCAGAGCTGGCTGGCAAGATGAGTGAGCTCATGCTTGACGGTTCCCGCAAATTTATTGGAGGTACCTCGAACCTCATCTTCTTGCCACCCGGCTCCGAGCTGCACGAGTCTGGTTCGATTCAAAACAACCTCACCCTCGATGCCGATAATCAAACACACGCCGTGAGCCGCTGGACCGAAGTCACAGATGACGACTCCCTAATCAGCCATCTGATGACCATGTACTTTACATGGCACTATCCGTTCTTCACTACACTGTCTAAGAATATGTTCTATCGGGATTACATTCGCGGTGTTTCTAGCTCATATTGCTCTTCATTACTCGTCAATGCTATCCTAGCTCTGGGCTGCCATTTCAGCTCATGGCAGGGTGCTTTTGAAGATCCCCAGGATTTGGCGACAGCGGGAAATCATTTCTTCAAAGAGGCGAAGCGACTCGTGTTGGAAAATGACGAACATGAGAATGCAAAGCTTTGCACTGTCCAGGCATTCGCACTTATGTCTGTCCGAGAGGCGGGATGTGGCCGTGAAGGAAAAGGCTGGGTCTATAGTGGTCTCAGTTTCCGCATGGCTTTTGATCTAGGGTTAAATCTCGATTCGGCAAATCTTGGGGCGCACAGCCTCAGCGAAGAAGAGATTGACGCTCGGCGGATTACCTTTTGGGGTTGCTATCTCATCGACAAGTTAGTATCCATTCCATTCCCTTCCCTTTTATTATCTCTAATTCCTCTCTAATAATCTACAGATGCTGGTCAAATTACCTCGGTCGTCAACCCCAGTTGACCTCGACCAATGCTAATGTGCCCAAGTTTGATGTGTTGCCACAAGAGGAAGCAGAGCTGTGGTCGCCCTACACTGATTCTGGAGTTGGTCACGAGCACACGCAACCATCACGAACCAGGGCTGTCGCACTCCAAATATCCAAACTGAGCGAGATAAGCAGCGATGTACTTGTGTTCTTCTACCATCCAACCGAGCTCGAAAATTCCCAGCCCAAGCAGTCGGAACTGAAGAAACTGAGCGACGTTCACACCCGCCTTGAGGCGTGGAAAAACAATCTGCCCAGGGAACTGGTGGCAAAAGAAGGACAGCTACCACAAGTGCTTGTCATGCAGTAAGCTGACACCTTCGCACACGGTGTTACCTCAGCTAACTCTTGTCTCAGTATGCTGTATCAGCTTCAGATAATTCATTTATACCGACCATTCCTGAAGTATACCAAGACCAATACTCCACTTCCTTCCCATGTCTCGCCTCGCAAGATATGCACGCAGGCCGCTGCGACTGTTTCCAAGCTGCTGCGCATATACAAACGAGGATATGGGCTAAAACAGATATGCAACATCGCCGTCTATATTGCCCACACTGCGTGCACCGTCCATCTTCTCAACCTCCCCGACAAAAATGCCCAGAGAGACGTGATACACGGCCTCAAAAACCTCGAAGAGATGGCAGAGGGTTGGCTCTGTGCTCGACGTACCCTCCGCATCCTCGACATATCCGCAAACAAATGGCAAGTGGAGTTACCACCCGAAGCAATCTCCATATTCGAACGAACACATAACAAATGGGGATCCTGGGGTTCTTGGGACCAAACGACTTCCCCCTCAACATCCGACGATTATCCCATCGCACCCGTATTACAACCCCCTACAACCCCAGGCCGATTTTCACCATCAGGGCTCTCATTCCAACATTCTCAAACCGAACCCGTCCCCATCGTTGATACACCAATGGGTCGTCAATACGGGCCCGTTGCCGCCGTCCCAATATCGTTTCCCCCAATGCGAGGAATGCTTCCACTTCAAGCCCAACGACCAGAGTTTGCCCCTCCCGAACCGACATACCTCCGGCCGCAAGTCGCCTACCAATTCACTCGGCTCCAAGGATCCGTTCCGGCTCCCTCTTCTCCTCATCCGAACAAGTGGTACGATAGTTCTGGCGCTCGTATCTCACCCCCAAACGCAACGCCGACATCGGTTGCATCGCCCGTGTCCGGGTATGATGGCACGGAAAACCTGGTCGAAGAGAGCCAGGACTGGTGGTCGAGAAATGCTAATGCGTATGGCCTCGGCATGGATGGTTGGAGTGGTGCTTGGAATGCCACTCCTCAAAACCAGCATTCTCTCATTCAATACCAGGAGAGTAATCTCATGCCTGTTGCTCGGCCTTCTAGTCCTAGTAATGAACAGCCTTGAGCCCCAGGAGGAATGTCGACAGCCGGGTCGCCCTTTGCTCCCGACGACACCACTGGGTATGGGGGATATATGGAAATAGTCCATGGATGCACGGACTATGTGATTTTCGACTTGTAGGCACATATCTCGTTCAATTTTGATACCACTTTAGGGGGTTTTTATCTTGTTCCAGCGTTTAATGGACATGCATCTACAAATTTTGGGTTCTGTTTCTGAATCTTACGATCAATTTACAGACAAGGTCATTTAGAGGTGCAAGTATCAAAAGATTTATCATAGATGATCATTAGTTCTCAAAACCAACACCAAGGCGCAAAATGCTACTTCCAAGAGAACCGTATAAAAAGAGAAACAGAGAGGTGCATGGGATGGTATCACTAGGCATGGATGTTAGTAAGACGATATCAATCGAGACAATAGAAGGAAAGAAGTGCGTACCAAGAAATAATCAGCGACAGGCTTCTTCGCAGGCATGCCCCTTGTATCCTGCGCTGCAGCCTCAAAGACACGATATCTCCTTCCAGGACTGACAACTCTATTATCTGCAACGATGCCGTTGCTCCGACCATACTCGCCGTTACTGCGGGCGACAGTGCCACCACCGCTGGCGTCTTCACCAAGCTCAAGGATAGCGGCAACATTGCCGCAGCGGTAGCAGTAGTTCGGAGCAGACCAGACAGTGACGATACCGCCATCAAACATCTCCTTGTATCCCTCCATAACAAGCTGGTGGGCACGCGCTACAAGAGACAAACCGTTGAGGTGGTTGAACTGCTTGACGATGTCGCCGCCGAAGAGGAATCCAGCCCCACGAGGACTCAACCCCCAGCCCTCGATCTCATCTGGATCTGACCAGAGCAGATCGCACATGGCGCCT
Organism: Penicillium egyptiacum; assembly: GCA_911456345.1. Taxonomy (NCBI): domain Eukaryota; kingdom Fungi; phylum Ascomycota; class Eurotiomycetes; order Eurotiales; family Aspergillaceae; genus Penicillium; species Penicillium egyptiacum. The sequence goes on from CAJVRC010000898.1 coordinate 545,312, forward strand.
TCGTGTGGCACCTCTTGCTTGCGGTCAATCAGCCGAATTTTATCGACAGAATCAATGAGCGGTGACAATCCACCGTGGACACAGAGCACCGCACCAGTCCGGCTAGTCGCGGCGCTGCCGTTGCCATCGCCGCTCGCACCTGTGCCCGGTGCACCCGATCGTGAGGGTGCGGCAGCCTGGCCTGGGGCGGCGGAGATGTCTCGTGGCGGGGAGATATTTCTAGAATCTGTGGATGCATCGGAGGACGAACGCTGTCGCGCGCGGTACGTACTCATCGTGACCTCGCCTCTGGAATTCAGTACTTCTGTTTCCAGCTCGCTGTCATCAATCGGCATGCTTGATAGTGCTGTGTTGGAGGTGGGTTCTAACTCTGAGCTCGCGCCGAGCACGATCGCGCCCAGAGCTAGGTAATCGAATACTTCGCAGCAATACCGCCATACGTTTGCGCTGCCGTATTTGCGAATGCATTCGTCGTAAAATCCATATACTGTTGTGATTTGCCGTGATTCGTGGTTGCCGCGGATCAGGGTGATGCGATCGGGATATCGGACTTTCAAACAAAGGAGGAGAAGGAAGGATTCAAGAGAGTAGAAGCCGCGGTCGACAAAATCGCCCATGAAAAGGTAGTTCGTATCGGGGACGTCGCCGCCGACGCGGAATAGTTCCATCAAATCGTGGAATTGGCCGTGAATGTCGCCGCAGATGGTCACGGGAGCGTCAACGGACACGACATTGCCTTCTTCGATTAGGAGCTCACGCGCCTTGTAGCACAATTCGCGCACTTGGCTTTCGGGGATCAGGCGGCAGGCCCGCAGCTGCTCGATCGCCCTAAAAGACAGAAAGCATTAATTTGATAGTGAACGATGAGGGTCTAGCGACTTGAGGGGTTCATGCCATACCGGTCTAGGTCACTCATCTTGTTGAAAAGGGGGAGGGGAAGGAGGACTGTGTCGAAGTCGAGAAATCCCAAAAGAGAAATCAGGTGGCTCAGTTCTCCGAAAAATACAGTCTCATCTTCGCGAAGCTATGATGCACAACGCAGAGACTTGAGAGAAGCGGAACGTCCAATCACGCGGGAGCCAGATAAGATTAGATGCACCCAAAGCCTTTGCTCGTTGTCTTCTCTCCGCACGCTTCCTTGGAGACTCCCTTCACATTTCCCGTCGGAGGTTCAAAAGTCTGTCAAACCGGACAATTATCACTGAACATTCAATTGACCTCCTTTTTCCTGCTATTTCTTCCCTTCCTGTCCGACTACACCAGCCAACCTCCAAGCCCTCCGATGACCTGAAAAATTCTAGAAACACTCGGCCACGCCCACCTCGGCTCAATTGAACATCAATACTCGTTGTCTCTCAATTCGTACGCAATGCCGCCACATCTGCATCCTCGGTCGCGGTCAACCACCGGCCTATTCGCCGGCACCCTCCTCGCATCTCTCCTAGTTGTCGGCATGCCGCACGTCTTCCCTTGCCCGGCCCCACGACGAACCTTTGCCGATTCGGAGATGACCATGACAGCCGATGGACAACAAGTACCACGCTTCCGACGTAGACGACGGAGGGATCGCGAAGTGGGCCCAGAGGGCAGCCAACCGGGTCAGCCCACGCCAGCTGTTGTGGACGAGGAGGTTTCGACATTCCTTCAGATGGAGGAGGAAGCAGACAAACTCTCACATATCAATCGAGAATGCCCTGTCCCCAAACCCAAGGGTGTTATAGGGGAATTGCTGGGCTTCCGCGATATCCAAGCGAATGCCCAGCGACAGCAAACCCGCCTGTCTGAAGGAGACCAATAATGCGTGCACGTCCACACTCTCCTCAGATTTTCTGCATTTTGTTTTCTCGGCTTGTTTAATGATACCATGGATTTTGACAATAAGGGTTGGGTGGACCGGTGAATGTTTAGAAGACCATGCTCGAGGTCCCAATGCGAGCTACACCTACAACATATGTATACTCTATGTACACTGAAATGTATAAAAACAAATACCAATTATATTAAGACTAGAAATAGTCAAAAGGTATACAATTGCCTTAACCGAAGTATGCTACCTCTAAACTTAAATACAATTGTAGACGCTTATCTAGTAGGCGGAGCCAGCTCCGGCCACCTTGAATATTCCCCACCCCCCCCCCCCAAGTCAACAATCGAGCGTATCTGCCATGGCATTGATAGCCAAGAGCTTCGTCTACGACGTGCTCAAAAATCAGCAACATACAATATGGATTGCGCCTCTACTCATTCTAGGCGACACACTACTCTGCGCCCTTGTCATATGGAAGATCGCTTGTAAGACCGCGTCCAGGTGTCGCGTACTGAACAAGCCCCAGCTAACCAAGCAAAAACCACAGACACTGAGATTGACTGGTCGACGTACATGCAGCAAGTCTCTCTATATATCTCCGGCGAACGCGACTACCTCCTGATTCAAGGCTCAACCGGTCCCCTCGTCTACCCCGCCGCCCACGTATACATCTACACCCTCCTCTATCACCTCACCGATGAGGGCCGTGATATTCTCCTCGGGCAGGCGCTTTTTGCAGTGCTCTACCTGGCTACGCTGTCTGTGGTAGTTGCCTGCTACAGACAGACGGGGGCGCCTCCCTACCTTTTCCCGCTCCTTGCTCTGTCCAAACGGCTGCATAGTATATTTGTCTTGCGCATGTTCAATGATGGCATCGCGACTTTTGCTATGTGGCTTGCTATCTATCTGTGTCTGAGACGCAGCTGGACGGCGGGTATTGCAGTGTGGTCTTTTGGGGTTGCGATTAAGATGACACTTATACTGCTTGTGCCTGCTATTACGGTCATCACTCTTCTCAGTTTGGGGTTGGCGCGAAGTATTTCGCTTGGAGCTATGGCTGTTCTTATCCAGGTGGGTCAATTGAGTTCTGGGGAAATGGAAGTCGGCTAACGCAAGAAACTACAGGTCCTACTTGCGGTTCCCTTCCTCCAGACTAATAGTATAGGCTACACCTCTCGGGCATTTGAGCTATCCCGCCAGTTCTTGTTCAAATGGACAGTGAACTGGCGGTTCGTAGGGGAAGAGAAATTCCTCTCAAGGGAGTTCTCTGTGGGTCTGCTAGTGCTGCATATATCCTTGTTGGCTATCTTCTTCAGAAACTGGGTAAAACCTTCAGGGTCGAACATGGTTCGTTTCCTCCAGGATACTCTCCAGGGACGCCAAAAGACAGTTCCACTCTCAAAATCCTTCACTATGACTGTGATGTTGAGCTCACTGGCCATCGGGTTGCTATGCGCCAGGTCCTTGCATTACCAGTTTTTCGCGTATCTCGCGTGGGCTACCCCCTTCCTTCTCTGGCGCGCAGATATCCACCCAGTTCTTATATACGCCGTATGGGCGCTGCAAGAGTGGGCTTGGAATGTTTTCCCCAGCACAAACACAAGCTCGGCGGTTGTGGTGTTGTCGCTCGCGGTCCAGGTCTTTGGCGTGATGTTCAATGGCTCGAGCGAGGTAGATAAGAAGAGTGACAAGGGGAGCAGCCGCGGCGAGGCAATTGTCCAAAATGAGAGGTACCCCGGCCCCAATTCATCCTGAGGCGATCAATTTCGAGAACAATTGTTTATAGCCCAGAATCCGTGTGTACCGTAGAGGCTGCCATTGAACAGACGCTAGGTGCCTTTGAAAGGCGATCGTTCAGTCAGACTCGTCCGAGGAAGGCATTTGGCCCACACGAGACTCTTCCTCTTCGTCGTCAGAGTCAGCGGCCAAAACAACGGGCTGTTTCACGAATTCCTTAGGCCTGTGGGAAAAGGCAATGCCAATTAGCGAACGAGTTTGTCGCTAATCTTAATCGGGAAACATACCAAAAGGCAGCCTTCCTCCAAGCCTTCTCGTCCCTGACGATATTGACAATTTCCCCTTCAATTTTATTGTCCCGCTCCTCCTGGCCCTTGGTATCGATCACGACGTACGAGCTGCGTTTGATCCAGATAGCTGAGCGGAATCGTGCAGGCAATTCGACGAGCATCTGCTTCTTGTCTGTCTGCTCAACCAAGTAGATGTTGTTTCCGGTGGCTTTGATCGCTCGCACGATCTGCTGGGTGTCGGATAGCTCGTCTGGAGGGGTCAAGGTTCCCTCTGCTGTAGCCAGCATCTTTCTGCGAGGTGGTCCCATTGTTGAAGATGCAATTTAAAATGATGGATATCACCAGAGACAGGTTAAGTGCAAGAGAAAGTTGGGAAGGAAATTAATTCGGGAAATAATTTGATCTTATCGGCGGGGCGGGTTTCCAAGGTTCCCTCACCCGCATTTACTCCAGGGCTTTTGATCTGCACACCCTGGAGGTCCCTATGAGAATTATTTTGACGGAAAGGCTTACTTACTTATTTAATATTCGATCAGATACTTAGTAGATTCTGCAGTATCCTTCACAAGGCTCACTTGATCTGCAAGCTTCTCTTTTCGGCCAACCAAGCTCGTAGGTCCGCCAATATGAACTAAAGGCCAGGCGCCCTCACACGCTATAAATCGAACGACTTTGAACTGGCCAAGAGCTCAGTTCGGGTCTTGTATCTCGTGAACTTCGGAAAGGTCCTCTCGCGGCTCCTTGATTCTTCTTCAAGGCAACTGATAATTGCGTTTAGACACACCGCCCTTCGCTGGCGTGGGTAGGTGTTTATCATGTTCACGATCCGCATCTTTGTATCGTACGACCATCATGCCCAGGGGTCCCAATTCAACCAACGGACGTGTCTCCAAGACCTCTGCCCCTACCGGTCGTTGAATGAGCCAAAGATCGCCGCGTTGGAACGAGAGATTGCCGCACCCAATGACCAAGTGCAACACCAAACTGAACTGCCCTCCGGCTCATCCAGCTCGTGTAGCTCCCAAAACACTTGATGGGGCACAAGAGGACATTTTGGTTCAGTGGATTCGGCAAGTGAAGGAGCTATTCTCTCGTCCTATGCGAACCCTCATCGCGACAAGTGCGAACCAAATTCTTAACGGCGGCGGAAACGGCGATGGGAACGACGCCACTATCAGCAATGCATGGGTTGATCGCTTCATCACACGCCTACCAGATGACCTAAAGCCATCCAAAGTACGATCAGTCAAGATAGACCGTATCGATGATTTGGATCAAGAAACTTTGGAGCATTGGTATGGACGTCTGGAGGCAGTGATTGCCGAGGTATCCCAAGAAAATATCTACAGTTTCGACGACACATCTTCCAAATCGGCCAGGGAAAGAAACCTCAAATGGTCGTTACCAGGAGGGACAGCACCCCCCTTATCAAACTAGAACCTACTGTGAATGGATAAGCACGATCGAATGTATTGCCGCCGACGGGTGGGCAGCCGATCCCTTTACCGTTGTCGAAGGCGACTACTATTTCGACGAGTGGTTTACCTGCGAAGGAACTCCTGATAAAGCCGTGTTCTTGATGAACCTGAGCGGCCGGGTTAACGAGCAGGCCGCAAGCGAGTGGATCAAGTTTTTCCATCGCCAGACCAAAGATCGCACCGCAGACGGTCAGCCTCGGCTTCTACTCTTCAATGACCAACCTCAATATTTTAGTTTCAGGTTCCTCCAATTTTGCGAGAAACAGAAGATCATTCTTTTCAGCTTTCCGCCCAATATAGGACATCTTATGCAGCCTTTTGATGGCAAACCTTTTAAAGATTACAAGCGGTAATGGAAATGCCAAAACTTTCTTTTCATTGACGATGCCGATGATGAGAAAACAGCCTTCTTCAATGGCCTCCCTTCTATCCGTGAGAAATCATTCAAACCTCGGGTTATCACGGACGCATTTGCCGACAGACGCATTGTGCAATTTGATCCGTCCAAGATAGGTCAACCGGTTTGAGAGCACGCCCCGTGGCAGTAAGTGGCAGTATGATGGATTACTAGAATGAGTAGAATTGACCCCAGAGAGCATTCAATGTGTTACCCATCCCACTAGGCATTGAGATTATCAAGATCGGGAGGGAATAAAGGCATAACGCGGGCTCTACAGGCATCACCCCGCTAAAGATATATGAACAGCGTTAATTGATCTACCTTAGCAATCAACATTGATCGTCATATATGGTAAACTGGTAAACTGGTAAACTGGTCAGCTGACTCTCTGTATACCTATACAGCCCTGGAGATAGTGCACATTGTCTGGGATTGCTTCAAAAGGTCCATGTGAGCAACGGGTCGTTCCTCTCATTGTGCCAACAGATGTATGATCTAAAAATCAGCCTGAGTCTGCACGATAATGGTCAATGTAGGATTAATGCCCTATGTAATTTGGAGCCTTGGCCTTGCAGTATATTTACCGTGGGTTAATCTATTGCTGTGAAACTAGTGACATCACCAGTTTCAGCTGAAAAGACAGAAAGATGACCAAGTCATCAGATACGAAGACCTCCGGAGTGCATTGAAAGCAACTAGGATTCCTACTATCCCTCAATGTATGCAGTAAGGGGTATGTGACACGATCTCTGTGCCCGATGAGAAATTCCTGACAAAGCGGTGACAATTGCAATCTTTTCCTCGTACAATATTATAGAGTGAAGTGCCAAGTGCCGATCTTCTTGTCAAAGGGTTCGAAAGTATGAGGAGTGTCTTGTTATACAAAAGTAGTGTATGTCTGTAGATACTTACTTTGTAGGAGTATGCCCGATTTAGGCAACCCTTAAGCAGATATTATTTCATCGACATAGATATCAATAGACAATACTGCACAGATTTATCGGTCTAAAAAGATTCACACGTGTTAATACTTTGTTAACACTTGCGCTCTCACACGACTTTTTGCCACTTCCTTATCGGAGCGTGGTAGTACGGACCTCCCCAGTAACTCCCGCCTGGACGCCTAAAGGACTTCCCTGAAATCCATCGGGTAAACTTAGAGGATTCTCTCTCTTTTTACCTCTACCAGTTTTCATCCTTTCCTCTGCTTTTCCCCCGGTTTTTTCAATTCAATTTCGGCTGTTAATCGACCGGGCGATCATCGCGGGCAGTCTGTCTCACATTTTCCGAAGTGGCATTACCCGCGCCCGTTGCGCCCCTTGTCAACAACAACCCCGCGAATCCTCTCCCACCAACAACCCACCTTGACCTGGCGCAAGCGCACCCTTGAATTTTGAGCCAGCCTTGCTCTTTGCCCTCGTCACACCTGCCATCATGGATGGGGACGAGCTGATCGCCTCGGTCTTCCGCAAGATCGAGCGGGAGAAGGCCCTCATCACCGCTGCCAGTAACATGCGGCAGTCAACCGACAATCCCCTCGTGCAACAGAGAGTCGATGCCAACATCCGCGATGGTCGCAAGAATATCGCTTACCTGGAGGAGAAAATGAGGGAATTGCAAATCCGTCAGATGAACCAGGATGGTGGCTCACCCGGCCAGCGTGGAGGTCCGGCGCCCCCGCCCAAAGACCACCCCGGATACGCTGGCGAGCAAGGTGATGGTCACTACCCTCAGGGTGGCTCTGGCTCCATGCCTTCTGGTGCCCCATTCTCCGACCCCCGACCTTACGCTCCGATCCCGAAGGCAAGGCCCAATTACACGAAGCTAGGTACGTTTTTGCATACCGCTCCTGCCAAACCCTTCAAAAAAATGCTGCGCTGAGCTTAGATCGCTTGGAACGCTAATATGAGGCTACGTATCAGATTTGATCAAGTATGACACTCCGTACCTCGGGCCGAAGATCCAACTCATGCTTTCTCAATTGGAGTTCAAGCTGAGCGTCGAAATGCAATATAAAGCCGGTATCGAAAAGATGGTCCGCTTGTACCAGGATGAGGGTGACCGGAAGAGCCGAGCTGACGCTGAGGGCCGTCGAATTGAGAGCAACCAAAAGATTCAGCTTCTAAAGCAGGCGCTAAAGCGATACGAGGACCTTCATGTTGATATTGAATCCGCCGATGCGCCAGACGGTATGAAAATTATGGCAATTTCGCTGTGGGATGCGACATGGTCACTAACTTGTGTGCAGATGAGAGTCTTAGTAGTCCGAACATGCGCAAGCCGCTGACGGGTCTACTGACAATGCGCATCCATGCGGTCAAGGACGTGGACCATGCGGCTAGTTCGCGATTCTCTCGAGGACCAGAGACATACATTGTCGTCAAGGTTGAAGACACGATCAAAGCGAGAACCAAGGCCACCCGAAACGATAAATGGCTGGACGAAAGCTTTTCCATGGATATCGATAAGGCAAACGAGATCGAGTTGACTGTTTATGACAAGTCAGGAGATCGCCCAGTACCAATCGGTATGCTTTGGGTGCGCATTTCTGACATTGCAGAGGAGATGCGTCGCAAGAAAATTGAGACGGAATTGAACGCGTCTGGCTGGGTGTCCGCAGATAAGATGGGCGATGGCGGGTCCCCTCGACATGACCACGCGGGTGCTCCTATGGGCTCTTCACATGGCCCTAGCTCCGGAGGACGTCCGGGAACCTCGGGGCATGGTGGACATGGACACCACGGTGGCGAGAGCTCAAATGCTCCCCCGACTGTGACGATCGATTCATGGTTTGCCCTAGAACCGGTTGGCCGAGTTCAGCTTCAAATGAGCTTCGGTAAGAATAACTTGCCTTAACACCAAGAGAAGTAGCCCATTGTGCTAACTGGATATAGCCAAACAATTGAAGGACCGCCGTCCCTTTGACATTGGTCTTAACCGTCAAGGTGCCGTGCGTCAAAAGAAGGAGGAAGTTCACGAGAAGCAAGGGCACAAGTTCGTCACCCAGCAGTTTTACAACATTATGCGCTGTGCACTGTGTGGAGAATTCCTCAAGTATGCTGCCGGCATGCAATGTGCGGATTGCAAGTACACGTGCCACCGCAAGTGTTACCCCAAGGTTGTCACCAAGTGTATCAGCAAAGCCAACTATGAGACCGATCCGGACGAGGAGAAAATCAACCACCGCATTCCCCACCGATTCGAAGGCTTTTCCAACATCTCCGCTAACTGGTGCTGCCACTGCGGTTATCTGCTTCCGTTTGGACGCAAGAATGCCAAGCGCTGTTCTGGTAGGCAATATTACTGACATCGTAGATTCTTTCTAGTCCATACTGACCATTTGTATAGAATGTAGTCTTACATGTCACGCTCAGTGCACTCACCTTGTGCCCGATTTCTGTGGAATGACGATGGAAGCCGCCAACCAAATTCTCGAGACATTGATTCGCACCAAGCATCACAACAAATCTGCCTCTGTTAGTTCTGGTCTCAGCAACCGTACCCTTCGAGCAGGCGGTCCGCCGCAGCCCGCTCAAGACCACGCTGCCCTCTCCTACCCCCAGAAGCCGATGGAAGGACCCTACGGGGTTATTCCTAGACAACCCTCCGCAGAAGCGGTAAGCGCTGCCACTAACTCCTTCATGACCCCACAGTCACCAACTGCTGTTGCACAGGCTGCACAGCGCCAACAGATACCACCGAAATCGCCGACTGGACCTGCCGCCGCCGCTGCTGCCGCCGCCGCAGCTACTGGGCTACGTAGCCCCCAGCAAGCCCCAAGTATGCAATTTCTGATTATGCGTTGAAGACTCTCAGTACTAATCAAATCTTAGCCGAAATGGGCCGTCCTACGCTGCCACCCCAGGCACCCCCGCAGCCTCAACACGCCCATTATGACCCATCCGCTTATGCCAATTTCCCTCAGCAGCCGCCACCCCAGGCTATGCAGAAGGTACAGCCTTCGGGTTATCCAATGGCACCGCCTCCGCAGCCCATGCAGCAACAGATGCCCCAACAACAGCAAGTTGCACCCCCTATCAAGGAAGATACTGCAGTGCAGGCAAAGGCTCGCATTGGGTTGGATCACTTCAATTTCCTTGCTGTTCTCGGAAAAGGTAATTTCGGAAAGGTCATGTTAGCTGAAACAAAGAGCTCCCGCAAGTTGTATGCCATCAAGGTGTTGAAGAAGGAATTCATTATCGAGAACGATGAAGTGGAGAGCACCAAGTCCGAGAAGCGTGTTTTCCTGATCGCAAACAAGGAACGCCACCCATTCCTTCTCAACTTGCATGCTTGTTTCCAAACTGAAACTCGTGTCTATTTCGTCATGGAGTATATCAGTGGTGGTGATCTCATGCTGCACATTCAGCGTGGCCAATTCGGCCTCAAGAGGGCACAGTAAGTCCTATCCTTGGTCTTTGCCCTATTTTTGGGGTTATGAATGCTCACATTTCTTAGATTCTATGCCGCCGAGGTCTGCTTGGCACTCAAGTACTTCCACGAGAACGGTGTCATCTACCGTGACTTGAAGCTCGATAATATTCTGCTGACCCTGGATGGTCACATCAAAATTGCTGATTATGGTCTTTGCAAGGAGAACATGTGGTACGGTGGTACGACTAGCACGTTCTGCGGTACTCCTGAATTCATGGGCCCGGAAGTAAGTGGGATCAAGTTTGATTGTGTTTTTTCAAGTATCGATGAGCTAACTTTTTTTTTAGATTTTGCTGGACAAGAAGTATGGACGGGCTGTGGATTGGTGGGCGTTCGGTGTTCTCATCTACCAGATGCTTTTGCAACAGTCTCCGTTCCGTGGTGAAGATGAGGATGAAATCTACGATGCTATTCTTGCCGACGAACCTCTCTACCCCATTCATATGCCTCGCGACTCCGTGTCGATTCTCCAGAAGCTGTTGACTCGTGAGCCCGAGTTGCGTCTGGGCTCCGGTCCCACCGATGCCCAAGAGGTGATGTCTCATGCCTTCTTCCGCAACATCAACTGGGATGACATCTACCACAAGCGGGTTCCCCCTCCATTCATCCCCACAATCAGCAGTCCTACCGACACCAGCAACTTCGACCAGGAATTCACCAGTGTGACTCCAGTCCTGACGCCTGTACAATCTGGTAAGATCATTTTGTTTTTGTTTTTTTTTTTTGGTGTTTACTGGAAGATGAACTGCAACTAACCGATCCTTTTTATTTAGTGCTTTCGCAAGCCATGCAGGAAGAATTCCGAGGATTTTCCTATACTGCCGACTTTGCTTGATTCCACCGATATCTGATCGGGATAATTATTGCTTGCTTGGACACCTGTCACGAGTTGTTAACGGGGGTGTCAATTCAGTTCATAGGCGGTTAATGCCGACACATCCGGTTTCTTCAGGGCGCCGCGGGTCTCCCGCCCTTTCCAGCACTTCTTGATCTTCAAATTGCTTCAACATACCCAATCGCAGTCTCGTTTTAAGTGCCGGTGTGGACCGGACCTCACTGACATGCTTCGACCGCCGGATACCATGGTCAATGAAACCTCCAGGTTGCTTTTGCTTTCTCGATTTCTTTGTGTGCTTATCTAAATTGCTTGCTCTATTTTTCCCCTTTCGAGTTCTTTGTTTCTGTCTATGTTTTCCTGCCGACTGGTCGGGTTTATGACTCTAGTCTATGTCGGGCATTTGATGTCCAAAAAAAATGGAGAAGGGACGGGGTCCCATACGGGAATTGCGTGGAGTGGTTACGAGAGTCTGATGAGAAATGACGAAGTTTGAAGATCTATGAAGATAGCGTAGGTCCCTTCAGGGACTCGTGCGCGTTTATGTCCGGTATTATGTTCTAGCGGTTCGTGGTATGGAGAGAAGGAGATACAAATACGAACTAATCTATCTCATCTGTCTATTTCGTAGTTGGATCGTGGTTTCATATGTACTTGGGCACATATAGATGGATGCACCTGCCCTCTCTCCTTTCAGGCCGAGGGTTGCCCTAGGTACCTCGTTCCTTCCCAAATAGGAAGCCAAACTTCGTGTCCTTCCTCTGTTGCGCCTTCCTCTCTTGCGAAAACACGTCCACGTTTCTTTTGTTTACCTTTGTCCTCTTGTCCTCCTTCCTTCTTCTCTTCTTTTCCAATCTACCACATCTTTTTGACACTGTTCATCCAGCCACGTTTCTTTGTTCCAGAAATAGATCAAGCTACCGAGGTCTATTTCAAAGATGCTGCCAAAAGTTAAACGTCTGTTTCGTCCGGGCTCTCGGGCCTTCAGTAGACCTATTGAGCCCGTGCCTATGAGCAGAAAAGAGAACCTGCCTTCGGGAAACAAAGAACCCTCGCCCCCGGCTAACAAAGAACACACCCCTCAGTCCACTCCAAAGGTGAGCCAACCCCCGTCGAGCTCCAATCCCATCAAGAGATGGCTCGAGAACGTGACTCCCCGTTTATCGGTCTCCCATTAACAGGGTGCGACCCAAAGTCGATAATATCGACTTCCACATCGACTTCTCTGAGAGTTCGGACTCAGGATTCCCTCCAGCCTGGTTCGACGAAACTTTGGAAAACGATCCTGAGATTCGACGCTTTTTGTGTGAGGACGACATTCCTCACCACGAAGTGTATTCGGGATTTCGCTCAACTCACCACACCCCCCGCTACCAACCAGAAACTATCATCAACTCACGTCCTTCTCCCTCTCCTGTTACCCCGGTCCTGCCACAACCAACAGTTGCAGCTCTTCCCCTCGACCACCCGGAGGAGCCGGCAAGCTCCTCATCGCTGAACACTATGCCTGACACGGTTATTCAGTTCAATCAACAGGGCCAGGTTGTAAGTTTATCTTTGTCTTAACTTATCATATCACTTTAACCTCAGTCATCTGTCACTCACCAGTCCACTCTCACTTACATTTTACTGACTCACATACTAGGTGACCTCAGCCGAAAAGCGAGCCTTCTTCCCTAATGGCACGGAGCATCAGCACCCGGCTAAGCGAGTTAAACCCGAGCCAGAGGGCTCCGCGACAAAACGCAAGCGGTCCGAGGACACCAACGCCAGTGGGGACGATGAATGGGACTCCGATCCGCCCACCTCGCCTGAATACAAAATCTCCAGTGCGAGTGATGGTGATGACAGCGACACCAGCGAGGCTCCTTCCTCACCATGCGTGAAGCGAGTAAAGAAGGCTGCTCCGCATCCCCCGGTCAAGAACGGCCGCTCACTTAAGCCCAAAGCCAAAAGGACCAGGAAAAAGAAGAAGAAGACATGGGATTCGGATAGGTCAATGTCTGAGCCAAGTGACCTCGACTACGAGAGTGACGAAGAATTCTTCGTTCCGACAGGAGAGCGCGACGAGCTGCTCAACAATAAACTGACCCGAGAAAGGGCAAAGCGCCTACTTGACGCAGTGGAACTCCCCCAAGGCCATGACCTGTCACCGGACGTACAGCAGACTGCCCATCAACTTCTTACTCGTGGCTGCATGCCAACCCTCCACAGACACTGGGAGAAAGATTTCTCCACCCTTCCAGAGTCGCTGTTCTTTTCTGGGAAAGATGATGAAACTCAGCGTAAGGAATCTAACTTCGTCCTTGAAAACGATAAGGGTTCCGAATTTTACGCGATCCGTGCATTTCAAGAGCTTTTAAAGATATGTGGAAATGTGAGGGACTACTGCAATATCCTTGATATATGTCCCGGAATCTACATCAAGAAATCAATAGAGAAATACCTCCGCTGGGCATTGACTGATGCCGGTGTCAGAGTCCATCCGGACACACCCCCTGTGCACGTCATTTACTGCAAACATCAGGACGAAGAGCCAAAAGAAGCCTTTAGTAAAGTTGCCAAAGCATTCGAGAACCTATTGAATACATGGCAGAGCCAACTCGCTGCACCCCATTATGGCGAAGAAGCCTGGCCGGCATTGATTGGATTCGTTCTCTGTGGACCTGTTCTTTCTGTCATCTGTCTGGACACCAATCCCCATCCGCAGACCCAAACACAAGGAATCAAGTTCCTTGGCCATTTCGACCTTTCAGATTTTGATCATGATGTCTGGAACACCCTGGCTATCGCGATCCTTGTCATGCACATCAAAAGGACCGTGACCAAACTCGCGAAGGCCTACGGTCACAGGTTTGTGGCCTCGATCTTTGATAACCCTAATATGGGTTCCCCGGATCCTGATCGTTAATTTTCATCATGTTACACTGACATCTATGAGATTCTTGGCTGCAATCACAATTATGCATGTCACCAACGAACTCTCGAAATATATATATATCAAATGAACCATGCTGGAAAACAATATCCCCTTGATCTTCCACGATTTACCCGCAATCGAGAGACTTGAGTTCAATCAGACGGTGATGCTCCCTGCCACAATCATCCCAGGTTGATATGCATGCCTTTCTTTGATGGCACGATTCGGGGAATTTTGAACCCTCATTAGCAATTTAGCGTGTGAACTTTCAGCCATGTACAATTAGTTTAGTGAATAACGTGATTTAAATGTACAACATTGTATATTGTAGATGATAAGTTCGCGCCAAGTACGAATTCTCATGTATGCTAGTGGAGCTCATTTCACGCCTGAAGCCACTATCGCCAATAACGGAGCTGCTGTGACGAATGTAAGGATTGCTTCATCAAATCTCCACTTTTGTTGAATACTTGTCTTCCCCTGTTCTTAAATGATATTTGAATCGTCCCTTTGTATTTCATGAACTCGATCTAAAGAATGATACAGTGTGCTGTTGGGAATCCGGAGAGCTCCTAGCGCCCTAAGAAAAAACCTTCCAAGATGATCTCCGAAGATCGGGCCACAGAATCAAGCCCTTTGCTGCGCGACGTCGATACAGAGGCAGCACACAATTCCAAGAAGTCAGGATGGCGTCAAGAATTAGCAATTATCTCGCGATACTCGGCCCCTCTCATAATATCGCTCCTGCTCCAGCATGCATTAACTGGTTCTAGCATCTTCATGGTGGGCCATCTGGGGAAACGAGAAATCGGGGCCGTGAGCTTGGCCAACATGACTGCCCAGATTACCGGATATTTTGTATTCCAAGGGCTAGCAACATGCTTGGATACTCTATGCCCTCAAGCATACGGCTCGGGGAATTTTACCTTGGTCGGGCTTCAGGTTCAACGATTGACGCTTTTCATGCTTGTCCTCACAATCCCAATTGGAGCGATATGGTGGAATGCGGATCGAATCTTTCTCCTGATTCTACCGTCCGAAGCCCATGAGACGGCTCTTCTCGCAGGGCTATATCTGAAAATTGCGATCGCGGGCGCTCCCGGCTATGCTTGCTTTGAGTCTGGAAAGCGATTTTTCCAGGCACAGGGATTGTTCAGTGCTAGTCTGGTAGTTCTGTTGATATGTTCTACATTGAATATTTTCATGGGGTGGTTATTTGTTTGGGTATGTTATTCAACCTTAAGAATCCCCCCGAGCCATTCACTGATATCCCTTCTTTTGCAGAGACTGCAATGGGGCTTCATCGGTGCGCCTATCGCCGTTGCGATCGCAAACAGCCTTCTGCCCATCTTGCTGGCATTCTACGTCATCTTCATCGAGGGCTCCGAATGCTGGCACCCCATTTCTACCGAGATTTGGCGCGGCTGGGGGCCAATGTTGCAGCTTGCCATCCCAAGTTGGCTAATGATCGAAGCTGAGGTCCTCGCATGGGAATTCATGACACTCATTTCCTCCCGTCTAGGTGCGACTGAGCTCGCAGCCCAGGCTGCTATGTCTACACTTTCGGACTTCGCATTCCAAATTTCGTTTTCTGTCGCTGTTGCTGGCGGCACACACATGGCCTATTTGATCGGATCGGGCTTCCTCCAGCGTGCGGCAACAGCAGCCAAGGTTATGGTTTTTGCTAGCTTCGGTGCTGGTATAACAAATATGCTTGTGATTCTTGCTCTCCGGAGAGTCATTCCGGGCTTATTCAGTGATATCGGCGAGGTCTGGCACTACATCTTCTTCTTGCTTCCATTGGGTGCTGTCCTTCAAATTCCCGACGCCGTGGCTACTTCCCTTAATAGCTTGCTGCGGGCTGTGGGACGACCGGACCTAGGTAGCTATGTTCAGCTCTCGATCTACTACCTTGTGGGATTGCCCTTGGGCATTGCTTTCGCATTTTGCTTGGGCTGGAGCGTTTTCGGGCTGTGGTGTGGAATCTTTATCGGCCAGTCGATCATTGTGTCGATCGAAGGCTTTTATTTCTGG
Organism: Penicillium egyptiacum; assembly: GCA_911456345.1. Taxonomy (NCBI): domain Eukaryota; kingdom Fungi; phylum Ascomycota; class Eurotiomycetes; order Eurotiales; family Aspergillaceae; genus Penicillium; species Penicillium egyptiacum. The sequence continues at coordinate 561,247 of CAJVRC010000898.1, forward strand.
AAAATGGTGGACTGGGCGAAGGCATCTCGAGAAGCGGTAGAGCGGATGTGATCATGGAGTGGGCTTCTCAAGCTTGAGCGACGGGCGGGATGGCTTCAAAAGCTACAAATATATCGAATCATGCACTACGAATATAGAATAACTTTTCTCCCTTGTCTGCTTGTAGATTACAGAAGAACTCGTTTGGTGAACGGAGTAGTAAACTTGCTATATACTTAGTCATCACATGACCGGTCCCACTTGTTGACGCTATTCCCAATCCTGCAATCTTCAAGACTGCGTCACCCAGCATTCAACCATGGATGCCGCCGAGGATAAAGATGTGAAGCTTCAACGAGCCTCTGGGGATTTGGTGTCCGAGCTTTCCGCCAAGTTGCCCTCGTTATTGTGGAAAGTCCAGACTGGGACTCCCCTCCGCACCCCACGTAAATGGGCGCAGGTCACCAAAACAGAGAAGCTTGTCCGCCTTGTAAGATCGTACCGCATAATTCTCTCTTGATTATCTTTCTGCTCTTATTTACTGATGGTATCGACAGCTTGAACCCTTTCAAGAGTGGCCTCAACTCTTAGATCCACATTTGCAGAAGTTGCTGCCTCCTTTAGTGGACGCTTTTCTAGCATATCTGACCAAGCACCGCACCCAGTATGGCTCTGTCTCGGCGAAGTCATCCCAGGCAGGTAACATGTATCCCCTACCAAGAGCAATCTGCAGGTTACTTTACACTTTCTGCAAAGTCCGTGGCGTCAAGGTGATTAGCAGGTTCTTAAACAATGAGCCGAAATATCTTGATTCAATGGTCCGGGCCTTCATCGAATGGGATGCAGCCTGGCCACCCAATTCTGAAGAGCCGGTCGAAGCTGAAACCCAGCGACTCATCTGGGAAGAACGCTATGTGATGCTGGTCTGGCTTGCACATCTTCTGCTTGCTCCTTTCGACTTGTCTTCTTTATCATCAGATAGCATTCCGGTGCCCTATGACAATTTGCAACAACTGACTTGGTTACCATCTAAGACCCCTATGGTTGCTAGGTCGCTTCTTTCCTTGTCGTTGCACTATATTGGCGCGTCGGGCAAAGAACGCGAAGCAGCGACAGCACTTTTGGCACGATTGGCTTTGCGTGGAGACATGCAAGCTCTCGGTGTACTTGCAGGTCTGACGAAGTGGGTGTTTGCTGTAATTCGGCCGACGGCGAACGTCGAACCCCCCTCTGTCTATGCTTGTATTGGGGTGCTCACATACATTGCTCGCTTGGGCGCATCGGGCCAGGTAGAAGACTTTGCTCCCTTGATCAATTATGTCTTCCAGCAAACTCTCAGCGTATTTCAAGGAAAGTCTTCAGTGTCTGCGACAATCCAATCTTCGGCTTTGGCCAGAAAGATTGTTGTCAAGATCCTTCGCAACATCACAGTCATGGCCTTATCTTTGAATGAGCGAGGTGACCCCCGCATCAATGATGATCAGTTATCGACCATATTGGAAGATGCAATCGATCATTTCTTGGTCTCCTTGGCCGACAAAGATACACCCGTGCGATTTGCCGCGAGTAAAGCACTCAGCATCATCACTTTGAAATTAGACCCAGAAATGGCGGCCGAGGTCATCGAAGCGGTCATCGGCTCATTGGGAGAGAATATCCTCTTCGAACGAGATGATGGCTCCCTCGTGACGCCATTCGAAGCGTGGAAGATTGGCACACACACCCTTAAGCGTAATCTCAGTGCAGTCGATGCCCAGCGGTGGCAAGGATTAATGCTGACACTGTCACATTTACTTTTCCGCCGGGCACCTCCTATTCACCAGCTCTCTGAGATTCTTCAATCACTTGTGTCTGGTTTGGGCTTCGAGCAAAGGTCTTCTACTGGTGGCTCTGTGGGAACTGGTGTTCGAGATGCGGCATGCTTCGGTATTTGGGCCATGTCTCGAAAGTACACAACACGAGAACTCCGGGTGTTGCAACCCCAGGTAGTAGCGTCGCAATCTGGCCAGAAAGAGGTCGATGTCCTGCAAAAGCTGGCCGTTGAACTCATCTGTGCTGCCTGTATCGACCCGTCTGGGAACATCCGACGTGGGTCGTCAGCTGCGCTGCAAGAGTTAATTGGTCGTCACCCCAATACCATCGCGCAGGGCATTCCCCTCGTGCAGGTTGTGGATTATCACGCCGTTGCACGGCGTTCTCGTGCACTAATTGATGTTACTAAAGCAACAGCCTCTCTAGATCAGATTTACTGGAACCCACTTCTGGACGCTTTGATGGGTTGGAGAGGCATTGGTTCTCCAGATGCCGAGTCCAGAAGGCATGCGGCTAAGTCTATTGGAACTCTGAGTACGCAGGAGCTATTCAAAACCATTAAGCTGGTCCTAGATAAATTGCTACAGAAGTTCCCCAGCATCTCTCGGAATGATGTGGAATCACGACATGGCTGTCTGTTGTCTATTGCTGCCACAATCGATGCTTTTACTTCCCAATGGGAAGCATCAGCAGAGACGAGAGATACTCCGGAAGCCAGGGCTGTTTCGTTCCAAGTGGCCAATATCTGGGATACCTTCGGTTTTGCATCAAGCCCTACCGATGATGACCTGACCTTCCAGACTTCACGCCCCGAGCTGACAGCCGAAGCGTCATCTTGCTTGATCTCCTCGCTCTCTCGGTCTACCATCACAACAGGTCTGGGCCAACCTTTAGAACCACTTCTGAACCGGGCACTCCATGTTCTGTCCCTCTGTGTTTCTCGAAATGATGATATCTCGATTGAGACGTCTTCAACCGCCTTAGCGCAGCTGTTTCCTCTTCTATTGCCATCAAAGCAGGAAGAAACCGTGCGTACTTGGTTCTCTCATCTCCGTACTTCGTGGAGATTGCCGACAGGTCGCGGTCAAATTTCAGCACTCGGTACAGTGTTCAAGCAACTCGGAGCACAAAGTGATGTCCAAGAAGACATCGTCACCGAGATTCTTCGTTACACCGGGAAGGACGAGCTCATCGAGAAACGAGTTGCTGCCGTGAAGTGCTTGGCCACCAGTATCTTGCCCTATATGGGTATGTTGAATATATTTTGTTTGCTAGCGGGTACAAGCATGGGCTAACAGAATCTTAGCTGCACCCGACACAATCGCAAGCAAGTTCATCGAATTCTTGAATGATTACACTACTGACAGACGAGGTGATATTGGATCTCTTATTCGAGTCGAGGCAATCCAAGCAGTCGGCATCTTGCTTCAAAGACAATTGGACTCAGTAGCACGCTCACCACTTATTCAAAATTTGGTAGGGTGTCTTTGTCGCCTTGCATGCGAAAAGCTCGACAAGGTCAGACTACAAGCATGGCTTGCTCTACAAGGCTTCTGGGAGTCAGCAAGGGATCTACCTCCAATTGAAAAGTAATCAATTACCAATAAAGCAACCATTCTATAGCCGATGCTAACAAAAACAGGAAATTCGAACACTTCAGTCATGTTTCATCACAAGAGTACTTCGCTCAGCTACTTACTCTGCAGGATGTTGACTGGCTTCGTCTTCCCTTGTTACAAGGACTTGCTACCTCTGCTATCTCAGGAGCAGAGGGGCTCGTCCGAGCATCTCGCTCAGCTCTGACCCAATTCCTCGATTCCCAAGCCGAACCCCGACGCCAGGAGATATTGATGGTCTTCTTGCAGGATCTCTCCACAGTGCTAAGTGATAACCTTCAAGATGACCGTTTTGCCATTCCTGCAGTCGAGTTTGTTGCATTTTTAATTGACAGCTACATTCCTGCTATCCCGGAAGCCTCAGATCCAAGGTTCGTGAACTCGTCGTCTACCGCTTATTTATCTACATCATTCCCTGACATCCTCTTTCTCTCTAGTTTCCGAAAATTGTTCACGCTAGTCCAGAAAGCGCATTTCAGATCCGCAAATATAGCTCGATTGGAAGGTGCAGTCAAAGTTTATGCTGCGTTATCAAGGATTGACTGGTTACGGGAGGGTGTTTTGAAAAAGATGACCGGACTGCTTTTGCATCCTTTCCCAAGGGCACGTCAGACCTCAAACCCATAGAGTTGCGACACTGACAGTTTATTTTAGGTCCGATCAAGCGCTGCGGAATACCTGTTTGTTGTGACAGACTCTGAGATTGCCAAGTACGAAGACTGGTCTGCTTCGCCTAAACAGCTGAAGCCCCAGGTGGATAATTTGAAGGTCACTCTTTCTCTTGAAGGCTAGCTAGATAGCAGCTGCATGGAAATGCCATGGAACTTAAATATGCATCGAAGTAATAACAACAGCTGAAAATATAAGATACAAAGCATGTATGGAAATGGGGTGTAACATCTTTGGGCTTTGGTTGTGATGAGTGCTTGTAGGTGCTATGCCGGTACTTGTGCTAGTACTTGTCGTGCTGGGCTTGCTCGAGTGAGACTCCGCAAAGAAGTCAAATATGTATTGAGTCGCGTTGAATTCAGACTTGCCCAGCGGGCACTGTGCGGAATTTCGGTCAAAGTCATCATTTCCAACAGTACTTGGCCAGCAATGGCCATTGTCATTCTCGCGGTAATGCTGAACAATGCCTTTCAGTCCGTTGCAGTCCCAAGAAGCATGCTTCACAAGCGGGTCATCAAAGATAGTCACATTGCTGGTCGGCTGCGCATTGTCCCCGCATCCGTTTTGAGCCGCCCAGGCCTGCAGGACATCAATGACAGGCAGCTTATCGTCCCCGTTACCATCGATAGGAGCCGTCGTATCGACCGTACCATGAAACTCCAGGAAAGGATATCCTTGATCCCGCTTAGCGGGGGCACAAGGTCCCACACCCTTCATGTCGGCTGTGTCATACCAGGCCCCGCTGACAGCCGCAAAAGCCGCAAACCGGGTTCCAACCGTGGCGTTACAGGCAATGACGCTGGTGAATCCGCCGCCATTGGACTTGCCCGCCGAGTATACTCTGCTTGTGTCGATGCAGAGGGTCTCTTCCATATGCGTGAGCAGATCGTTGACGAAGTCTAGATCGTTGGGGCGCGACGTCTCGGCACTAGGGCTGGATAGCCAGTACCCGTTCTTGCTGTTTGGGTAGATGGCGATTCCGTTGGGGTTGAATTCCGGGTTTGAGAATTGTGACAGATCTTCTTCCTCTACCATGTCGCGCGACGCCCCGTGGAATGAGAAGTATACCGGTGTTGGCGTGTCCTTGTCATAGTTGGCAGGGATGAATAATCTGTATTCCCGGTCTGTGTCTGGGAGGGTGAGGGACTCGCTTGACCCTGCTTTTGGATACTTGGCAGGTATCTCCTGACCGCAGCCTGGGGTTTTGGCTATGCTAATGCTCGCGAGGGCTGCGAGAGATAGCAGCAATGCGAGATGCATATTGTTCTGCCCAGGTGGCCAGCTAGTAACTTGAGGAGTACATGGTTAGGGGTCTTATAGGGGATTGCGGAATTGCGGAATTGACACACAACCCCTTAGCCTGGGCTTATACCACGGGGGCCCGACTAAGGTCTCAGTTGGGTGGGCCAAAGGCACCCGCCAAGACTTTAGGACCATGGGTGAATCCACGGGTATCCGCCTAATCTCTTATCTCTCAAACCTTACATTTGCAGCGTGTGGACCTCAGGAAGGTTTAGAGATTGGGCTTGATCTCCCTGATCTACCCGTGGACACACGTCCGACATGAGTATACCCATTTTATGTCTACAACATATTAAATGAGCAGAAGCTGAGAATTGGCGAAAGGTGAAGATGATCTGCTTTTTAGTGATCGTTTAAATGCAACCCTTGGAAGTGTATTATTCTGCAATGCATAAAATTGGGCTTCACCCATGCCAAAAAGGGACGACCTAATTAAACGTACATACATGTAAGTACCAGAGGATAAGTTTCAACCCCAAACAGTTTAAAATAGTAATTCTATTGTAAGGCTACTTAATTATAGGGACACTGAAGGCCAAGAAACTGCATAGAACAAAAACAAAAAAGAATAGTGCATCATCCGTGAATCGAACACGGGCCTCGTCGATGGCAACGACGAATTCTACCACTAGACCAATGATGCTAATTGGATGAAAATGCCCCGCTGTTAAGCATTATTTGTCTATCTCCCAATTTCCATTTCCTCCGCCTCAAGTCAACCGGAAGCTCGACCTCGCTAGTTTCTAGAGCTCCAACAGTCGGAAACATGGCAGCCGTCTCAGCAGCTGGCATTCCTCCAAATGCGACGTGAGTACTATTTCTGCATAATCTGATCCTCATGCTAACGAGTCTTCACAGAGTATATGTGCGCCTGTCCCTCCCCCTCCATCATATCACCACTCCGCTCCCGCATTGCCATACTGACCGGGTTCTTTTGCACTGTTTAGGTCAAGAATCTAGACGAGCGAATCAAGATTGACCAGTTGAAGCATGCCCTGGAGGAGATTTTCTCCGAATATGGTACCATTCTAGAGGTCGTCGCAAAGACCAACCTCAAAGCTAAGGGCCAGGCCTTCATTGTCTTCGACAACGTCGAATCCGCCACCCGCGCTATTGAGGATATCAATGGCTTCGATCTATTTGAGAAGCCTATGGTTCTGGATTACGCGAAGACTCCCAGCGATGCGACAGTCCAGCGGGAGCGCGGCAACGACGAGCTGGAGGCTCACAAGCGGAGACGGTTAGCTGAGAAAGGTACGTTAAACAGACACTGGCGCAACATAAGCGAAGACTCAATTTATGCTAACGATGGTTGTTTTACAGAGCGCAAGCAAGCCCACGAGGCCCTCGAAGCACAGAAGAAACTCAAGCGTCCTGCTGCCGCCGTCGAACCCGTACGCCCAGCCAAGACCACCAAAGGTGCCGGTCTCAAACCCACCGCTGCTGCTACAACCGCCGTCGTTCCGGACGAGTACCTACCGCCCAACAAGATTCTGTTCTTGCGGGAACTGCCCGAGGACGCAACCCAGGAAGGTCTGTCTGCTATCTTTGGCCGGTTCGAAGGATTCCAGGAAGTCAGATTGGTGCCCGGTCGCAAGGGAATTGCATTCGTCGAATACGAGGCCGAGGCTGGAGCAATCAGCGCGAAGGAGGCTACGTCGGGCATGCCCATGGGCGACCAGGGCAAGGCGATCCGCGTTACCTACCAGCGACAGTAGCCGTGGTGGTTTGTTGCATCCTACAAAATATCCCGGTCTCGTTCTTTCTGGCGTTTGGAAGGTCTTGTCTCGAATACATGTGGATTAGAAATCTGGAGGGAGAGCTTTATCACTCTCTTGCTGTCGCAATGCGGCAAGATTACGTATCACATGAATTTCCATTCCCCCCAAAGTAGATGAAACAAGCCACAGGGCTAAAACGAGTATGAGCATACAAAGTAGTACATGTCATGGTCAAAAAAGAAGACGTCAACAAGAAAAGAGTGTGAATACGGAACAAAATAGCAGCCTAGAAAATGACATCGTTGTCTTCCTGCTCGCCCAGAACATCTACCGTCTCTACCTCTTTAACGGGGATAGCAGTAGCACCAGGTGCCTTCGGGTTTGCTGCTTGCTGTTCTGCAGCCATTTGCCGGGCCGCGAGGATCTCAGCATCTGCGGCAGCAACGTCCCTCTGCTTCTTGCCTGAAACCTTTTTCAGGCGGTAGAATTCCTCTCGGTCGAGCTCATCGAGTTCGGAATTGATGTCTTCAGAATGGTTAGCCTGTACAAGGGACACTGGAAGTAGACGGTACAAACATTTGATAGTGTTCTCGGTTCGAGGAATGATAACGTGCTCACTGTTCAAGATAGGTTAGTATTCCGAAAAAGGCCCCGATTCACGAGTTCCGCTCTTACATCGCATTTACTATACCAGTTAGTTACCAGCCATAAGCCATCACAATCCACGAGAAAACGACTTACCTCTTCGGTTGACAACCTTGATCACCTCATCCAGAATCAGGAAGGCAGTCTGGCACAATCGGTGAGTGATATCCCAATCCACTGCAGAGACACCATGCATACCTGTAAGCTCGCCAGTTCCACCAATGTCTCCACGGCCCGTGCATATGTCTCCCGACAGCGTTGAATCTGCTGTCCTCCCTTTCCTAGACCTGTTAGACCGAAGTCATTGACGCCCTCCTGTGTGTAGCTTTCAAATGTAGGTAGAAGAACACCAGAGACATTCTCTTGCTTGGCTCGCACGCGGAAACGAGCTTGCTTGGCGGACTCCTGGATCTGGTAGCCGATATCTCCGCCTACCGCATAGGTCACTTCCGCCAGTGAGAAGGCGGCAATCTGCATGACCCGACCCATCTTTTGTTTGGCTTCATCGATGCGGCGTGTGATGTCTGTCGCAAGTATGATTAGCGCCTCGATAAGGTGGGGAACGGGAATGTGTCGCATCATACCTCGGAAACGTCTGTTGCACAGAGTAGAGGGTTAGCATATACTTCAAGAAGCAAGAAATGCACATGAATCTCACTTTGTTAGAGCTTCACTTTTTCTCTTCAGTAAACTATGGCCAATCTCCGCCCCCTTTAGCTTGTTCTTCATCAACCCCAATGATTGACGAGTCGGGAATACTGCCTCTCGGCCCTGAAAAGAGATCAGATGAGGTCAATATGAGAGTCCATTTCACAATAAACTCACCACAGCGCCGGACATGATTGCAGCAGAACAAAGATCACAGTATAGTGCTTGTTGTTCAGCTAGAGCAATGCGGCCACATTGGTATGACGCCGATAAAGCTCCACCGCCCACCCGATACAGATTAATCACGTGATACAATCAATGGTGGGAACCTCATCCGTCAACGGGTTTTGGCTCTAAACGCACGCCAGCAGCCTCTTGTTTGTGCAATTTTCCTTTATGCTGACACGTTGATTGTGTAATTGGATTTCGCTCGACTGAGTGGCGCAATGCCAGGGACGCTTTTGCCCCCGAGATCCCACCGGCAGCACGCAGAGATGGATCGACCATCTGCGTCCCGGCCCGACCTCTACTTGATTGTAAGTTTTGACCCATTGGACCATTTGAACTCGAGGCTTACTTGAATTCTATTCCTAGACTGATCAAGACATCATCTACGAACAAGACCTGCTTCGCGACGCTAGTAGTGTCAAGCCGTGGCTTGCCTATATCGAATTTAAACAGCAAAATGGCACCCTCTATGAGCAAGCATTTGTATGTCGTCACCCACCACAACCCAATCGCCGAAGGTCGTCACTAATCTAATGGCTTTTATTAGGTCATGGAGCGCGCTTGCAAGCAATTACCGCGTTCCTACAAGCTCTGGAAGATGGTATGTGACATTTCTCTTTTTTTTCTAAGAGGAAAACCTCCAAGTCTCTACTTTTACTGACTGTCCTAGTATCTGGAATTCCGAACAAAGCATTTGAAAGGCCGCAATGCCACGGTCTATCGCGCCGAATACCAGAAAGTAAACGCACTCTTCGAACGGGCCCTGATACTGCTGAACAAGATGCCGCGCATCTGGGAGATGTACCTCTCCTTCCTGCTACAGCAGCCCATGGTGACCCAGACTCGACGAACCTTCGACCGTTCCCTTCGCGCTCTGCCGGTCACGCAGCACAACCGAATCTGGAGACTGTACAAAGGCTTCGCTCGGTCTGCTTCCGGACAGACCGCCATCAAGATCTTTGCTCGGTATATGCAAATTCGGCCCGAGAACATCGAGGATTACATAGAGCTTCTCGTTGAAAATGGGGAATATACGGAAGCCGTGAAGAAATTCATGGATATTCTCGACGAACCGCGATTCAAGTCCAAACTTGGCAAGGGTCCATTCCAGTTATGGTCAGAGATGGTTGATCTCCTAGTCTCCAAGGCCAAGAATATTGAGACCGGCCCTCAGGTCGGAATTGACGTTGATGCCATTCTCCGGAGTGGTATCGAGCGCTTCGCGGACCAGAGGGGCAAGCTGTGGGCTGGGTTAGCCACATACTGGATCACTAAGGGCAACTTCGAGAAGGCACGGGATGTCTTTGAGGAAGGAATCACTACTGTCATGACGGTTCGTGATTTCACTCTCGTCTTCGACTCCTATGTCGAGTTCGAGGAGTCTATCATTGGAAGCTTGATGGAAGGCGCTGCCGCCCGCTCTGACAAAGGCAAATCCGACGAGGACGCCGATTTTGATCTTGACCTCCGCATGCTGCGCTTCGAGCAGCTGATGGACCGCAGACCATTCTTGGTGAACGACGTACTTCTACGGCAGAACCCCCACAACGTCATCGAATGGGAGAAGAGGGTAGCACTCTGGGGCGATAACAAGGAAGAAGCTGTCCACACCTACACAGATGCCATTGCTGCAATTAACCCGAAGAAAGCGCTTGGAAAATTCTCGGAGCTTTGGGTCAATTATGCCAAGCTTTATGAGAACGGAGGGGACTTGAATACCGCAAGAGTCATTTTCGACAAGGCTGTCAAGGTTCCATTCAAGTCTGTAGCTGAACTGGCAGAGACCTGGTGTGAGTGGGCCGAAATGGAGCTCCGCGCCGAGAATTTCGATAGAGCAGTCAGTATTATGGCGAAGGCGACACAGGCACCTAAGAAATCGACGGTGGACTACTTTGACGAGACATTGTCTCCGCAGCAAAGAATCCACAAGAGCTGGAAGCTATGGAGTTTCTATGTTGATCTCGTTGAGAGTGTTTCGTCTCTGGACGAAACCAAAAAGGTGTACGAGCGAATCTTCGAGCTTCGCATCGCCACAGCCCAAACTGTCGTTAACTATGCCAATCTCTTGGAAGAAAACAAGTACTTCGAAGAGTCTTTCAAGGTATACGAGCGAGGCTTGGATCTTTTCACGTATCCAGTTGCATTCGAACTCTGGAACTTATACTTGACCAAGGCTGTGGACCGGCAGATTGGCATTGAGCGACTCCGAGACCTGTTTGAGCAGGCCTTGGAGGATTGTCCCCCCAAGTTTGCCAAGTCTCTTTACCTGATGTACGGCAACTTAGAAGAAGAGCGCGGTCTCGCACGGCACGCCATGCGGATCTACGAGCGTGCAACTCGGGCAGTGTCTGACGAGGACCGCTTCGAGATGTTCGAGTTCTACATCACAAAATCGGCCTCTAACTTCGGTCTCACATCTACCAGACCAATCTACGAGCGCGCCATTGCCGCGTTGCCCGATCAGGAGGCCAAAGAAATGTGTCTCAAATTCGCCGAGATGGAGCGACGACTTGGCGAGATCGACCGTGCTCGTGCGATCTATGGCCACGGATCTCAATTCTGCGATCCCCGGACAAACGCTCCCTTCTGGCAGAAGTGGGAGGTATTCGAAGTTAACCACGGAAACGACGATACTTTCGCCGAGATGCTTCGTATCAAGCGAAGTGTCCAAGCTCAATACAAGTATGTGATCCCCACCATAAAGCTAACGACGCATTTTCTAACGTCATCTACAGCACGGACGTCAACTTCATTGCATCGCAAGCCATTGCCAGGAGCCAACAGCAACTCCAGACAGGCGAACCAGGTGAAGTTGACGAGGACCAACGACGCGCAGATGCCATGGCGGAACTGGAGCGTCAAGCTCGTGCCCCAGTTGGCTTCGTGGCCGCTACCAGCGGTCCGGAAGGGGGTAACCGTCCTCCTCCCGCCGGCCAAAGACCAGCTGCTGCCGAAGCCAACCCCGACGCTATTGATCTTGACATGGACGAGGAATAGACGGAGAAGTCGATATGGGCCATTTTTTTCAAGAGAAAGGGAACATTCTATGAAGCTTCTTTTGTTCGACTCAATCCCTATCTCTTTGTTCTTTCTGTGTCTCCTCCATCGAATTGTATGTTGTATACTTGCTATCTTTACGCTTTCTAGTATGAGTGTTGCTTGCGGCTGATCGCCACCTCCCCTTTTCTCTGCTTCCAGCACACTGCATCTCAAATCATGACTTGTTTTTCTCTGTTAACCAGGGGATTTCTGTCCTCTTTGATTTCTGTTCGATTTTAATGTGTTTGTCTTGGGATACCTGATTCAACGTGGCGTTCTGGTGTTGTATCTGTATGTATAGATTGACCACAGGAATGATACACCTGTGTCGCAACTTGTCCAGCTCGATATGTTATAACTACGAAGGTCCATTCAATCGAATTCCGAGTACCAAGTAAGCCTTACGTTGATATGGAACCAGCCTTGACATTCATTCACATATCATAGGTACAACGAACGTAAACGGAAACATGGATAGTCTTCTCGCACGCAGCGCCGACCATCAAATCGAGCTATATCTACATGTAGAACATAAACCCAGCGCTATTCCAAGGTTAAATGTAAAAAGAACAGGGAAGTCGAGAGATTAAGAAAGATACATCGTACATCCGCGGAAATGGTTCAACACTCCTTAGGAGGTACTTTCCTCTTCCTTTTGAGGGGTTTGGCTCTCGGCATTAGCACCCTCCTTTGGTTCTTCGCCGTCCTGCCCGGGCGCAGTATCTTCGCTCTTCTGCTCTGCCTCGCTAGCCTTCTCTGTTTCATGGGGCTGCTCTGGAGACGAGACGGCAGAACCCGGAGCTGGCCTTTCGGGCTCGTTGGAAGCATCGGGGAAGATCTCCGAGAAGAGATCTGGCAAGAAGCGGCCAAGGCGTATGCGAGTCTCGACCCAGATTTCCTCCTTGCTTGGGTCTTGGGATGGGGCCACGAGGTAGCCTCCATCGGCCATGACTAGGAGGATATTCTTCAAGCTCTCGGGGACTGCTTCTGCCTGCGAGATTGAGAACAAGATATGTTAGATGGGAGTGGTCTTGGTATGCTTGAGTGGTCGGGTGGAATAATCGACTTACCAGGCTATCGCCCTGACCACTGTTCATCATGCGGTCAAGGATGTCCAGGATCCTGAGCCAGAGAGGGAGCATACCCGTCCGGTTGGGAAGCTGATCAAGGAAGCGCAGGAAGATCTTGCAGACCAAAGTCGCGGCTTGGAATCGGGTCTCGCTCATACCAACTGGGTCGGAGTGGTAGACCTCGGGCTTCAGGAGAAGCAGGACGAGAGGGAATAGGACTTCATCGAAGATGCTAGCCCATTCCTTGTCATCACCTGAGATCAGGTCGGCAGATAGAAGAGATCGCTGCAGCGTGGAAATAGCATGGTGTCGGATATCGCGACATGGGTTGATGCATTGACCGGTCAAGGACTGGAAGATAGGCGACCAGTAGGCGGCCCAGGCTAGGAATTCATATATTAGAAATTCGGTTGCAAAAAAAATATCAGAAGATCGGTCGTTACCTTCGTTCTCCTCAAGATGAGATTGCTTGATAAGAGCCGGGACTCGTCCAGTCAGATGGTAGATCAGGCCAATTGCCTTAACGCCGCGAGTCACAACTTGGTTCTCACTATGGGAGGAGAGGTAAGTATCAACACTAGAGAGAGTTGCATGGTACCCTTACCTCGACTTAGATTGTTTGACCCCCTTATTACGACGGGCCTGGGCATCCCTGTGTCGTTCTTCGATAGATCCCACACGCCCGGCGCTGACGAAGTCATTGGCCAGGCTGACTACGAATTCATAGTTGTCGGCCGTGATGATATCGGGCATTGACTCAACAATGCTTTGTAGAAGTTCGAAGACAAGAGAAGCGACTGCCTCGTGTTGGTGAAGTCTTTGCAAGATCGACCAGAAATCCGGAGAAATTGTGATCTCGTTTCGTAGACGACCGGTATGGGTAATGCACCTGGCAAGACCCTTGACTGTGGCTACGGCCACTGTTTCCAAAATATCCTGGTCGAATCCAGAAATAGCGTGGAGCACAACAGGTACACGCATGAAGTGTTGGTCCTAGCGTGGTATTAGTACAGAAGGGCCTAGGTCAAAGCCACAGGGCGAAGGAGAATACATACATGGCTCAGTCGCAAGAGATTTAGGAGGTAAGAAACAACACGAGACACGGTTAGCGGATGGAGGTTCTTCGCATCACGCACCAGTGTTTGGAGGGTTGTTGCCAGGTTTTCGCCAAGGACCTCCAAGGTCTTTTCGTCACGAAGAGTGAGCACCGTGGCCAATTCCAGAACGAATATCATCGAAGGATCGTATTTGGGCTGGTTAGGGTCAGCTCTGCTGTTGGCAGCCCTCGACGTTGGTGTCGGCCGTTCTGGTTTTACGACGATGACTGCTGGTGCGTTCTCCTCGGGAAGCAGGGACAGCAAAGCCTCCACGAGCATCTCCAATGAAGATAGGGGAAGAGATCTGCGAGAGAAGTCAGCATCACGGCCACAAGTCATTCAATGGAACACTTTTACTGACTTGATATTTGTTAGAATTTCCGATATTGAGCACGCAGTCACACAATCCACTGTGCAGAGTGTGTTGTCAAGTTCTTCGTCCGAAGGCTCAGGAGGATCGTCTGCCGCATAACTTGAGAGGTAAGATGTGAATGCAGACAAAATTCCCGTGTCGTTGTTGCGTCCATCCCGATCAACCACCTGTGATGGAGGCTGTAGCGGAATTGGAGAGATTTCAAGTTCGGACGTGAGTTTAGCATCAAATGGCGGGATGAGAGAGTTGATGAACAAGTTACTCAAGATGCGGACGATGTACTCCCAGCCTTGTTTCACAGTCGCCTCGTTTTTTGAGAGGACTTGGAAAAGCACCACAGTTGCCAATTGTGCTCTGAAGTCTCGGCCAAATTTGACTGCAAGCTCGCTTACCATCACGCTCTTCTGGCCCACCTGGACCTCTGTGTTGAGTGCTGTGCTCGGAGGTTTGCTAGTAGCCAAAGTGCTAATCGATGCCAGGGAGAAGACGATACGGTCGAACGCCTCAGTCAAGCCATAGCGGGCAGCGATCTGTGCACATTGGTCGAAACCATTGACCACGCGAGAATACACTGCATCATCCGATGCAGACATGAAGACATATGAAAGGGTTGCGATCACGGGCTTCCACGTAGCCGCGAACATTTCGGCATCATACATGTTGGTCTCTCCAACTATGGTGTCGCCGGCAGATGAAGACTTCAGCAATAGTTCCTTCCAAGCATAGTCAAATGCATGCTTGTTTTCGTGCTCATCGGGCAGGATGATTTCGTTATTCTTAATAGATTCGTAGATCTCCTCAAGGAAATCCTCTGCGAAGTCCCCACCCCCGTTAACACCTCGCAAGTTCCTTGCGAAGCCAGCGCAACTCATACGGTTTTGTGACTTCACGTTGCGGTTGTAGAGCTCGGTGTTCAGCATGATGATGGCGTAGGTCAAAATGTATAATGCGTCTTTGTCGGCGATACCCTCTGGCTTTACCTTTTCAATGTAATGTTCCGAGAAAGTCGTCACAATTCGCTCAATAAGCGGCGATTCGCCGGGCAAACGGAACGAACTGAGGAGTTCCCGAAGGGCTTCAACCGCATTGCGCCCCGAGAAGTCGAGGAGATCCACAAATGCGCCCAGCAACTCCTCGTTGCCACGTTTGGAGATGTACTCTCCGAGGACTTTCTTCGACAGGCGTGTAGTTCCCTTCAAGAAGCGAGCAACCAGCACAGGATTATTCGCATCCTGAATAACACCATGGCTCGCAAGGAAGGCAATTCCCTTCTTGGGGTCCTCATTGAACATCTGTGCTCCCTTGATGATGAGTTTCTTCGTGTGACGTTGTTTTTTCAAGGTTTCTTGAGGAGGATAGTCTCCTTGTATCGGGTCATCATCCAACCGGTCATGAATGAACTGCACATAGCCTAAAAGGGCATCGAGGCATAATGGGGGTACATTTGTAGTGCTCCAAGTTGCAGAGTCAGGGAAAGCATTGCGAGAGAGCAATCCAACCATATCCTCGCACAGATCTGCTCGGTCCACGTCGCAATCGTAGTTGACGAAAAGCTCAACCATAAAGCTAGGTATGCGTGACAACATGCCAATGCTCTCTACCATTGCCTCTCGGGCTTCGGGTCTTCTCGCTCCACCTTCGAGTCCCAATTTCTGTCTATCTTTAACAGGAACAGGTGTGGATCTTCCGCTATTGGCCTGCGAAGCCGGCTGTTTCACCAACTTAGGTGATTGGGGAATGCCTTCGTAGAGCGACGGGTCGATGCCAGGTTCTCGCGGTATTTCCACGCGAGGATGCAAGCAGGCCACTAAATACGAAATATAGAGTTCCTGCTGTAATTTTAAAACCGGTCGGCAAGTTGATAACAACGTGCCAGCCACTCTCAACGAGCCAGTCAGAATAGCTATGTGTTCTGACCTGACTAGCTGGAAGAGATATCGACAAAGGTCGTCCTTGGCTAGGGCAGCCAGACTGGGATGCCGAGCAATTGAGGGACCTGCTACCTCCAAGGCAACATCAATAATGCGGAGTGCCATCACACGCATGGCGTCGGTATGTTGCCGGTTATGGGGGTCCAACAGGTCGATCAAGACGCGGAATAATTCTTTGATGGATGGTAAGGAGTAGGGCTGAAGCTCGGTTTCAGGGTCATCTTGCGGGCTCGGCGGTGCTGCTGCCGCGCTGCCATTTCCTGTCTGCTCGGGTGATCCCTCTCGACTGGTACTGTGCCGTTCTGCGGCAGCTGTGTCTGCGCTGATGGCTGACAGGTGCTGCGATGTGACGGTGTCTCCATTCACCGACGGGTCCATCTTCAGACGAGATGGTGGGTCCTTTTTTGCATCCTCGCCCGCAAATGGATCCGGTCCCGCGGGCATTTCTTGATCAAGATGCGACAAACGCATGAAGATTACCTGGCACATCTTGATCATTGCCATTTCGGCGGATCTTCGCAGTACCTCTGACAGACGACCCTGGCAGCACATACTCAACCCAGTTTCCATCATCTCGCAGACGCTCTCATCGCCCAAAAGTTCGCCTTCTGGTCGTGAAAGTATGCCCTCCATCAACTTCAGGATCCTCAACAGCACTATCTCGTCCGCCGACGAGTCGCTAGCTTCGAATCGGCAGTGTGTAATGGCGGCGGAGAGTAGCTGCATCGCTATGGAGAGCCGCGGAGAATTCGGGTTGATAATATTGTATGAGAGGAACTTGGTAATGGAGACCAAGGCGATAGAGGTAATTGCGGCGGAGGTCGAGGAGGAGCGAATGACCTGTAGGAATGGATGAAGTAAAGCTGGGGTATCAAAAGTTCGGATGTCCTTGCAATCTTTCAGATCGCTCCGCAGTCGTGTAAATGCCGATATCAATGGATTGTCCTGCATGCTCTTCCCCTTCTTCCCTCGTAGACCCCACCGATTGGCCAGGACATGGTCTTCATCCGGGCGAGGTGTACCAGTCCTGCGTGGACCTGGGCTTGAGGGGGCGGAGCTGTCCCGCTCATAGACACGAGAGGCTCCATTGCCGCCCAAAATGGCGGAGACCGAGGAGTGAGCCCAGCGAGCATGTTTGCGCATGGACGAAGTAACGGTGATACATTCAGTGGTCACCAAAGCCACCGGGTCGATGGCAATTGGAAGTGATGATGAGTCCATGGTGGAATCGAGCATCACAAAAGATGCTCGCTGTTGTGACACCATTTTGGAGGTCGGAACAAAACAGCTGGTCTCTTGGCCATCATACTGCTGCTTTCCATATCGAGCTTAGCGTCTTCCCCGCCCACTCACCGCCTACGACAGGGGCTGTATTACACATTTCCATCCAATCTGTATTAAACTGATTGGATTGGATCAAAATCTGTCCCAATGGGGTATTGAGGTACCATCTTGTATTGGGCTGCATCCATGGATCCAAAATGTTTGATCTCGCCTTTATTGACATCCATCCATGCTAATTGGACACTAAACGCCAATATAGCCAGATAATCATAGTATAAAAACCCCAAATTGAAGGTGAAAAGTCAATAAGACGCTATAGCGACATCATGTATGCATGAATTCACCAAGATATTAGGCCGGCGATTATCGATATAGTGGCTGATATATTTTCCGAGTAAACAAAGATGGGATTTCCGGATCGACCATGCACATTATTTATGAAACGAGCTTTTGTTAAACTGCCCAAACATAATGGCTTTGTCCCTCAGACAGATCCAGTATTCCTGTCGATTCTTATTATGAAACATGTTCATATAGGTCTCGTATTAAGCTTGTGTACAACGGTCTGAAACTATAGAGAGCAAACAAGGTGCGATGGACCCCATATATTCAGCGAATCATGCAGATATGACCTGTCACATTGGTCCTTGCAGCTGTTGGGGATCGCAACGATAGCAACGGCGTTGATAGCGTTGGCCGGACAAAGAATAGTAGAGTAAATATTAAAAACAAGAGAGCAGGACAAGTCAAAGTAGAGAATGGAATTCCTACAACCTAGACCGGGACGAGCTTGGTATCTTCAAGTCTTCTATTTATTTTTACTATTCTTAGTGTTAGGCGCTAATACCCGCTCTTGATCGGGCTATCGCGATATCAACCCACCGCCTGTCCCCGCCTCAAAACAAACGCCTCCCCTCAATCTTACACTTCCTCACACTTGCCTTTTCGGGATTTCTTTTTTTTTCCTTTCTTGTTCATGACATTGCACATGTCTACTCTCTGAATATATGAATTGAGTGGATATCTTCTGTATCTCAGCTTCTATGGAGGGGAGCGCGAATGTCGCAATCGCTTTACCAACAACAGGATAACACATCCTATATGCGATATTCAACTGTCTTTCGCTCAGCCTAGGAAAATTCCTCTCATTTAATTCCAAACATTGCACCCTTGTCTTTCCCGTCACTCGTTACCTTCCTACTCCATCGCTCCTTCTACGCCAAACCCCGGCGCATTTCATTTGTTTATCGCACGATAGCGCTTTCTCAACAGCTTTTCGCATTCTGCACTTGCATTGCAAGTGCACCTCCCATTCGTTATGGCGACTATCGCACCTCCCCCCGCAGCCCCTACACTGGCAGACCTGCCCCTCGAACAACTCAGCCTCTATCATGTCGTCGACTCATGTTTATCATCCATCCTCGTGTTCTATGGTGCTGTTTCCACCGCCAATGCCACTGTGAGCAGTTCCCGCATCCAGGCGCATATATTCACACCCGCCGGGTTTCAAAGTTACCCTCGAATTACAGTGTCCCCGGCTGCCCCCGTGTATGCTGCGGTCAACCACCTACCCCGCGAAAAACAAGGAGATGAGGTGTGTCGCGGACTTGCAGTCAGCATGCTGAGGTATTTTGCCGAGCTGTCTGAACCGGTTAAGCACCGTCTGACTGGGGTGGCTCGTGCTGGAAGACCGGGAGGAAAGGCCCCCAAGATGTTCGATGAGATGCATGCTGCGGATCTGGCCAACCGAATGACCAAGGTGGATGACTCATTGGAGATCATTCAGGATATTCGGAGCGCATATCAGGAACGTAAGGTGCCATGGATTGATATCGATGTGGTGCTTCCTGCGGGTACTATACAACCGTTCCACCGTCGAGAGAGTGCGGGATCAGACCTTGGGGGGAGTCAGAACCCCCAATACGGTCCATACACACCCCTGATAGAGGCATTGGGAGATCCTATGTTTTTGCCAACATCTCGACTAAAGCGCGCGCCGTCTCAGCCGACCAATGTCAGCAAGTCGCGACTGTTCGCAAGAAGCCAAAAAGAAGCCCTTCGTCTCACCATGTGTGAGCTTGTGGACACCGAAGAGAGATATGTCGCCAAACTGTATTCTCTTGTCCATGAAGTGGCCGACGAATTTCGGCAAAAGGCCGTGGACAGAGGGCCATCTAGTAACAGCCCCGACGAGGCAGCTTTGGCAGCATTATTCCCACCATGTTTGAATGAAATTCTGGAAGTCAACCTGGGCTTTCTCGATGTCATTCGACAAGTGCTTGATGAAACAGAGAAAGATGCCATCGCAGATATTGGTCAGGATACGGAGCTCCCTTCTAGTCATCGCGGTTTGCCCAGAGATAGAGCGGATCCGCTTGGAGCTGTGGCATTCGCAAGGGCCCTCTTCGAATGGCTGCCACAATTTTCACAGCCATACGGAGACTATATGCGAGCACATACAGGCTTTACGCAGACTCTGAATCTGTTCATGAAAGATAAGAACTCTAGCTTTTCGAAGAGAGTATATGAGACGGGAGAACAGAGACTGCGCTCTTTGTTGATGGAACCTGTCCAGCGACTCCCTCGATACAGTCTACTGATTGACACCATGACTAGCAATCTGCCCTTGGTCCATCCTGCCGTGCGAACTCTGCTGAAAGCACGAGACATTGTGAAGGATATCTGTGCGCTAGAGAATAATTCCCCATCGAGCCATGCCCAAAGCCTTCAACGGCTGAAAGAGCTGGTCAACGGATGGACAGCAAAGACATTTCCTGAAGGTCGGCTTATTACCGCAGTCGACTTCAACGAGATTACCCCTCCCTATCATCTAGGCACAGAGTCACCTGGCAACAACACAGGGATTATGCTTCTTTATAAGAACTGCCTGGTTCTTCTAGCAAAGCCCGCCGAAAGCCGGCTCACGGCCCGTGGTGTGCTATCTGATATCGATAATGCGGCCGCTTCAACCAGTGATACGTCCACGTCTTTGCCGCAAGCAGAACTCCAGGTTGTGCAGGTACTAGACTTCCATAATGTGCGTTGTATGCAATCCACATGTGGTCGGATTCTGTTTGTTGCGCCAATTTCAGCCAAGTCCGTGACAGACGAGACAAGTGATGGAGCAGACCTGCTTGCATTGGAATTGGCTGGAACGTATGAAGGAAGAGCCAATCGACTGATCGAAGAAATATCCAAAGCGAAGATTGAGGGTCGGTTCCCCGAGAGTGAAAGAGAAGGAGGAAAATGGACACTACGAAGCCCTCCCACCGGAGCTGCGAGTAGCGTGGGAATACTGGCCTGTGTGTGCGAGGACGCCGCGCTCGGCCATATTCAGTCATCCCCCATCCGTGTTATTTTTGATGCATCCAAGGCAACATGTGGTCAAATGTTGAGAGATTCCAATCTTGAGGTCATCATATCGATATCTCCTCCAAATGGAGATCAATACAGACTAGACATCGATTCTGTGGTTGGATCAGGGTCTACGGATTTGATCACGGTGGACACGTTCATTCCCACTCTTTCACGACGTCGTAAGTGACCCTCTTGACAATTTTGTTTTCTTGCCACTGACATACAGAGACAAAGTTCAATACTTGCTCTCGCCTCTGCATAGCCCCCGAAACCCAGCATTGACGGACCCATTGGTTCATTCTAATTTCGAAATCCTTCGGTATATCGCCAGCAGTCTAATCACGCAAGTCAAGTCTTCGCGGGGCTTCCGGCCACCTTCGCCAACAAAACTGATCTCGAACCTGTTGGGGAGTAGCCGTGATAATGCGTCCAGTCTCAAAGGGCCAGGATCGGCCACTCTCACCGGTGAATTCCCAAAAATGCTCCCTTCAAGAGGCACTCTGTCGAGATCAAACACCTTACCTTCGACGTTTCCTGGAAAGGACAAACAGAAGGACAAGGACAAAGAGAAGGATAAAGAGGAAACCGGGAATAAAATATCAGTTGTCGGGGCATCCGCCTCCAAGGGATTGGATACTCAGTTCGGGTTGCTGGAACAAACATTTGCAGCCTATGTACTTTCTCTGCAGTCTCGGAGTGGAAACATACTGGGCCGAATGCTTCGGGTCAGAGATCATGTTGATCGGGCGCCAGTCAATGAGCTCTATAACATTTTGCTGGAAGACCCAAGCAGAATCCAGGCTGCTGCCGAGGTGCCAGTCGATACGCTTTTTGTCGCATTTGAAACATTCCTGGCGAACGCTTGGAGAAGAAGTAT
The DNA here is from genome assembly GCA_911456345.1 of Penicillium egyptiacum. Taxonomy (NCBI): domain Eukaryota; kingdom Fungi; phylum Ascomycota; class Eurotiomycetes; order Eurotiales; family Aspergillaceae; genus Penicillium; species Penicillium egyptiacum. The sequence continues at coordinate 582,895 of CAJVRC010000898.1, forward strand.
GGGCCCTATCTTGAGCTCCGCTTCTCTGAAATGGATTCAGAACCAGTTTGACACCATGATACCGCGAGATTTTGATGAGCAGTTCCGGAAATTTGTGACAGATATGAGCCCGCAAAATAGACGAGCTCTGGCTGCGATCATTCGACTACTTGCCGAGCTACTCGACGCATCTGGAAATGACGGAGATCGCGGTGCTTTGACGATGGCATTTGCGGAGGTACTCACCGAAGACGGAGACCCCAGTCATCATGTTTCCCTTTTGGACCGACTGGTCGAAGACTTTGACAACCTCTTTGAAGAATTTATTCCTGGAGGTACGTCGGTGGAAGGAACATTGACCTGTGATCAATCAAAATCCCATACCAATGCCGGGTCAGTTGGTTCCAATTCTTCCTCTTTCCGGAAACGCTTTGGCTTTGGTATGCACAGGGATACCTCGAAAAATGAAGGCGAAAGCAAAGTGGCAGCAATCCTACGGACATTGAGCAAGAAGCAAAGCCCGGCCGGCTCAGAGCCCAATACGCCCAAGGGCTCCCTGATGCGTTCCAAGTCAACTGACGTGGACTCTCGTCTGGGTTTCCTTCGCCCTACCTCTCGCGATCGTCCTACATCACGAGATCGTCCCACATCTCACGACCGCCCTGCATCCCGTGATCTTCCGTACCGTCCTTACGGGTTCGCATCTGAGGAGCAAATCTCGCGGCCGGGCACCGGTTACGAAAACCCGCCTTCTCTATCTTCTTTCCGAGGGTTCTCTGAAGATGGCGCGCCAAGGACTCGTAGAAAACGAAGGAGCTCTCTTTCAGATTTACGACCGCCCACATCATCCTCAGATGCATCCAGTATCTCTCCGACTCAACAGCTCCGCCCGACGACCCCTTCCAGGCGGCCGCGAGGAGAAGTGGTAACGCCTACCAAGCAGTCCAGACCTCAAAGCAGTTACATACCGACATCACCTATGCGCTCTAAGCTGCCGGCAAAATCCGGTTCACCGACCCGACTAGGATCACCCATTCGCCGTCTGTCTCCGCCCCGTCCTTCTACGCCGAGCAGGAAGGAGAACATTGATCCGAGAACTCCACAGACGGAGCGTACAACCAAGTCGAGGGGCGGTGTTTCAGTATCGCCAGCAGAGGAGTCAAGGAGGGGATCCTACACGTCAGGCATCCCTCAGCGGACTCCGGGCCTTCGGGAGCGGACGACCACCAACGGTCCCGATATTAAGCGTCCACAGTCTTCGTCTTCCTTGCACAGACCGCAGAAACCGCGGATGCAAAGCCCACAAAAGGTTGGTCGCATCGTGTTTGTCTCGATAATGACTTCACTGACATTCCTTAGTTACGTGATCGTGTTCAACTAGAAAAGAAGACCCAAAACGCTATTCAATTGGGCCTGAAAGACGAGCTCACAGAACTTGGTAACGAATTACGTTCTCTGAAGCTCACACCACCAAGGCAATCCAACGCAATGAACCTGGAGTTTGATTTTGACCGTACAGACACCAATCCATATTCTGCTACCACCACATCCCTTGAAGCTCGCATGCGCAATCTTGAAGCCCGATTTGAGACGCTTACCTGGGAGTACAATGGCCGCACAACTGCTCTCGAGCGAGACCTGGAGTCGTCCTTGATTCTTAGCGAGAAGCGCGTAAAGAAATTGGATGAGCTTTATCGCGAGGCAAGTGCCGAGAACGAGGCTCTCTATGATCGGTTCAATACAGAGCTCAGCAAGATTGCAAAGGATGTCCGCTCGGGCCACGCAGAAGACGCCTTGAAGTCTCAACTAGCAAGTGCTCTAGACGAGATCGGCCGAGTGAAGAAAGAAAACTTCCGCTTGAAACGAGAAGTCGGAGGTCTTCGAGCCCAGTCAGCTGCCGCTGCATTGCTGAAAGCGAGTGAGCAATAAACCAATACATAGCATCAAGCGCTTGTCCCATCATTCATTCCTTTCACCCACCTGCACATCTACTCGACGACCTGACACCTGTCACATTTATCTTTTCCTTTCACCTTGTACTTTGATACCGCACAACCCTCTTCTACTTTCCTTTGAACACTTCATTTGCATACATATCCATGGGCCTTTCTTATTTGTATTCATTCTTATTTTGTCACCCTTCATACTGGCCTATCCGCACAGATAGCCATTGACCATGCATGCATAGCTCAGGAGATCAAGTTTTTACAGGGCTTGCTTTTTTTGTTCGTCTAGGTGTTGTTGTCATGTACACTAGGCCTCTTAGGCATCTTTACCCACAGGCCAGCCCATCAGGTGTAGTGCCTCAGCGCCAATCGTTTTGTACATCCACTGCCATTTCAGTTTCCAGCGACCGCGTAGATGTACCAATTCCACCTCGCTGAGAGAAGAATACTTAGCTGAATGACCAGACAGCCGATAGTCCAAAGTCGGCAATGCCAGCTGCTGCCAAAACTTCTGACTCAGAGGCTTTCCTGGTTTGGACACGATGCCTTCCCTTGATATCGTAGGTAAAGTGAAGCGTAGCTGAGCAGGCGCTTCAGCAGACAAGAGGGCCTTGACGTGCTCGAAAGTCCCCGGCATTTTCTGTTCAGCAGCAGAATCCTTACTCGTTCGCCTCTGCGGCCTTGAATTGACCGCATCTTTGCGTAGCCGTTCGATATCAAATTTATGGAACGGGCGTATCGTAAGAGGCAGACTTATCAATTGATCCCCCAGTCCACTAGGATCACGGTCGACCGGAACAAGACGAAGCCGCATCCAGTACCGGTTATCCCACAAAATCCATGGAGTAAAGCTGCCACTAGGCGAAACGTTGATTTGCGTCACGGGGTCACGACCTCTCATGAATGGTTGCCGGGACAGCAACCAAATATTATCACCCCCGAGACGTGGGTCTTGGGACTTTTCAAGCGTGGAGGCTTCGTTCGTGAGACGCTGGAATAGAACCCCGGCTACCGTGAAGGCCTTTCTTCTTTTCTGCTCATTGGATGTGGCGCTTGCGCCATGAGGGCCATCTGGACCGGGGAACACGTTGGAAACTAGCGGCTCATAGCTGCGTAGCGAGAAATGACTATCGGGGAATGGTGAGAGTAGTTCTGTGATGCGGCGGAGAACAATGGTCTGGATCTGCCGGGTTCGAGACGCTGATAATGTTGCCAGCTGGGGGTCCATGGATGCTGGGCTTGGGTCTAGGAATTGAATGACCGCTGACCCTGCCTTGGGGTTGAAGTCTAGGATTCGACATTGCGATGAGAGTAGGTAGTTTGAAAGCTCGTTTGATCTCTGGAGAAGGTCTTTGCTTGAACGGATTAGGGAGAGGATGGATTGAGATTCCAGCGCACGGGGTAGGGAGTTTGAGGTGCGAAGGCTGCGGATGGCGTTCCGGGGAGTGAGGGTTGGGTCGAAATTTGTTGGGTCGGAGACGTAGGGGACCTTGTTTTTGTGGCAGGTCTCCAAAAGACTTGTTTTCGTGAAAGAGAGCAGAGGTCGGCAGATGAATATGCCGGGGCTTGCCATGTTTATATTGGATGTGATATTGGAGTAAATTTTGTCTGTCCTAGCGTTTGGGTCAGGAAGGGCGATGAACCCATGCTTTTGGTTATCGAATCGAATTTTGGGATGAGCTTTTGTTGAGATTGTTGTAGTCGACCAGCTCTCAGAAGCCCCGAAGAGGCCATGGCATTCAGGGATTCGAGCAACCTCGGGAATGCCGCCAAGGCCTGAACCACGAGCCCCAGCGGAGAGCCGCCAAATGGTGGTTTCGACGTTGTCATCTTGATGATGGCCTAAAAGCAACGTTTCAAGTTTGAACTCATGACAAGCTATCCCGAGGGCTTGGAAACGGAGTCGTCGAGCATGTGTTTCGAAGGCGGATGGCATGTGACTCGATGCTCCGGACTTTGGCTTCTGACTCGAATGAATTTCAGACCAGTCCAAACTGAGGATATGAGTTCTGATGTCTGTTTAAGAATGGTTTAATAATCTTCCAAAAAATGTAATATCCAGACTTGGGACGTACCCATATCACGAAGCCAGCCAGCAACCTTTTGTGCCTCAATAGTGCTTTCCGGACGGGCACGATGATCTACCACAAAAGCAGTGACAGAAATGGCTCCAGCAACATCCGAAGAGCGTTCCAGTTGCTTGCATAGGTATGCCAGAGCCATGGAATCGGCGCCCCCACTGACGGCAATTCCTACCATATCGCACGTCAGTTATAAGCTCTTGAAATACAACCAAGAAGTGCATAATATTTCAATCTTCAAAGCTTACCAAACCTCCGCGGAAGCTGCAGGGTGTCATTATCACCGAGTTTCTTTCCATGCTTGGTGCTACCATAATTGACGCGAGCCCGTCGCGATCCGGACCATGCTTGCTGGAAGCAACGCTGGAACAGAAATGGCGAGATTGATATATTCCCGGCCATGTCTACTCTCTCTGCAATCAAACATGGGCTCGGGAATTCAATATCATCATCGACCTATAGGTCACTTCACGCGTAGGAGAGCCTGAGGGTGATATCGTCGGCTCGGCCAATCAATTTCCCGAGCACGTGACCAGACGGCGGCCTTCACGAAATATGTCTCAGAGATTCTATCGAGTATTATTCAAAATGATGACGAGTCATTTTTGAGATATTTGGGGGGGGTGATGTCAGTATTCTGGTACTGAGAGTAGCGTAAGTGGTGGCTGTTGAGTTCCATATGTTGCTTAGATGTTTGAATCTATACAGTACGGCAGACCAGTGAGGGTCTGCATATATGATTTATATATCTAGATCCCAAAACTACCAGGAAAAGCAGCCAGGTAAGCGCCCTCAATTTCCTGGCCCATACCCCCAACACCCTCAAAAATCACATCCGATTTCAGAGATCTGCCAAGGATTTCGACACCATGTCGCAGCTCCTCACTCAATCTCTCAACATCAGCAATCTCCGACGCAGGAGTGGGATTACTAAGCAGGTGATAACAATTTGAAAGCTGACCCGTCGATAGAGAAGCACGCAGTCGATGCAGTAGCATGAGAAGACCATAGCAGCTTTGCATAGCCGAGCAAGCAAAGTAAGGAATGGTTTTCGGATATGTTCTGGACTTAGAAGAAGTTGCTGATCCAAGTGGATTCGCATACGGCAAATTGCGATATATCGTCGTTACCACGAGCGAAGACTTGAGGCAGATAATCGAGGATTCTTGCTCGGTGAACGGGAATGAGACCTCGCGGTCTGACACCCACTTGGGAGCAGATTGATGCGGGAAATCCTCGCTGTTGATTGCTGCAAGATCGCAGTAATTATCGAGAAAAAGTGGGATGTCCATGAATGCCCGGAAGCGGTGCAACCGAGTGCGAGCACTAGAAGGGTCAATAAAAAATACGTGTCGAGGTTGAAGACGAATCACTCACGCATGGATCAACATGCGGCTGACCATCCACATGGTTTGAGCTACGGATGCCTCTGACCCTTCATCGAAAGTCGTCAAAAGATGGCGGTCTGCTTCGCCTACCAAAGATACAAGATTGGAATCCAGCTTGCGTATTCGGTTGCCAAAATCAGAGAGATCGGTTGTCTCATCCACACGTTCGATGTTCTGGACCATTTTGCTAGACTCAAACAGAGCCTCTTGTGCTTTCATTTTCATGTGCCATGGCTTGTCACAGTCAGTAGAGGATTGAAGAGTCATGAAAAGGGTCGAATGAATACCTCCAGATGAACGTCAAATTTGGGATAAGGCGTAGTTATCCGTGGATCAGTCATGGAAACAATTGGTGGCTGGATATCAGTCAGCCAAAGTCGGTCAGTGAGAGTATTCATATGTCCTCTTACAGAAAGATGGAGGCTCGATGACATATACGTGACCCAAATCTATAGAACCAGTGAGCAACAGCCTCGACAATATCATGTCTCTCTCACTAACTGTCATCCACCAAGCTCGTCTCTGTGCCTCAGAATAATCTGTCGTCGTCGAGTCAAGACTATAAATAGAGATATCCATAGCCGTTGTGATAGCCTGGTTACCTCGAGCCCGCATTCTAGATACGTTACCACGCTGGCAATACTCATAAATGCTAAGTACCACGAGGGCCAGAACCGGATCAAGCTGAGTTGGAACTTGCGGATGCAAACCACTTAGTGCTCGGGACGATTCTATCCCAGGTACATTAGTGCTCAAAGCAGGCGACAAATCGTCCGTCTCAGCTTCCACAGCAGCTAGCGCCGCCTGGGCAAATAGCTGCGCGTACGACCGCCTAAGCGCAGCGTTCGTTTCAGTCATTGGAAATGTATCTTCCGCGGTAGGTATCAGGACCAGAATTGCGGACAAAGCAAGACTCAGAGACGATGTCGGCCAATAAGGCATATGGGATTTTTCTGGTTGAGAACTTTCTCCAAATGGCCTGACCACAGTAGGGTGATCTTCATGCTGCGGTACCACAGGAGGTGGCAACAGAGGTAAATATGGATGAATATAGATATAGTAGGCATTGGCACTGTGCGTCCGATTAGCAGTCCGTCATGTCTCCAACCATGTCCCTTTTGCACCAACATTTCCACTTCGGATTGATAGGCGCGTATTGAGCCCACATCGTGCACAGGGGCCGAATCAAATGAGCTATCATCATGTGGTGTGAGCTGACCCCAGAACTGGTGGGCTCCATCCACAGTTGACAGAGAATCCGGGGAGAGATCGAGATTGTGAATCCCAGCGAATGGCGATACCAGACTGATCATGTTATCAAGGAATGGTTCTGGCCAATGGTTAGATACCATGGCAACTTCTTATTTAGGAAGAATCGAGCTACCAATTTCGTCGGCAACATCTGATATTGAAGATGACAGTGAGTTGCCCCCAGTTGGTCGTCGTTGCGCCTCTTCATACCGCGCGCCTCTGCGAGGACCTCCCCGGCGACTGGGTCGATAACTGCACTCTCTTTTCCTGGCAGAGCACTAATCAATGAATTAGCCAATGAACGCCAGGAGAGGGGGTTGGACCTACACTGCCACAGGGATGTTGGCCGTCACAACGTGTTTTCGATGTTCGACTACAAAATATGAGCTCAAGGCAAAAACGAGGGGTCGAGAAGGTATGGAGCGCACCATGGTAGACAGGCAGCTTTCACCGGTGGTTTTATAAGACGAGGCATCTTGGCTAATTGTTTGAAAAGTGAAGTTAGCAAATGACTATCTCTGTGTTGAATCCATGGACGTTACCACGGCACGTGATATCTATACCCTGATGGGATGAGGGCGGGTTTGACTTGATAAGATTTACCTTTTATCTGTTGTTTCTATTGCTTCGCGAGAAGATCAATAGGCCGTTAGAAAGTACTTTGCCCAAGGGCAATAGTTTACCTCTGGTTCGGCGTTTGATATTTGGACCAAACACCGAGTCAACTCACCATCGGCGATTGATCGATCTTTGCATTGCGGATTCTATCTGAAGCCTTAAGAATACCTAGTGCATTAATGATGAGATGGTAATATGACTTAGAAATTTTTTACATATATCAATTTATTTGCAACAACTCTTGCCAACATTGGGCGCTTCTGAGGTATCCAGACGACAAAAACATGAAGACGTTACAGGCACATCAGCCACAGCAGCTGCTATCGCCAACTGAGGCCCAATAATGCGCGCCTCATCATGCCGACCAAGACGTATCAAACATTCATGGTAGCCCTGCAAAGCCCATATATTATTCGGATGCTGACGAGCACGGATAAGAGTGCTATCAAGACCCAGGTCAGCCTGGTAGACAGCCGCTGCATCCTCGATATGGCCCTGCTCTAGCAAAAGAGCAGCATATGCATGGCGAGTGGGTTGCATCCAGCTCCAGGGTTCACTGTAACCGAGTCCATCATCCAATTCAATCGAGCGACGTAGATGCTCGAAAGCCTCCGTGTAGTTCCCACGGCGGTACTCGATCTCGCCATCCAACATTTCCGACGCCACCCCAAGAATATCGACACATTTGTTGGGCCAGTCCACGCGCGTATCCGGGACTCGATCCCGCGCTGCTCGATAGAGCTCTCGCTGGCGCTCTGCATCCGGCACGTTCCCTGTGGCTGCATATGCCACGCCCTTGGCGTAGTGCAGAACCGCTATCGTCATACAGTACAGCTCCGGATCTGAGGGGATCGCAATATCTATAATCTCATCCCACATGCCGAACCGTATCATGATGTGTGCGCGAACAGACATGAAGACTTCGATGTAGTCTGACATGGCTGAGAGTAATTCTTTCGGCAGAGTCGCCTCCATGCGATCCACGGCGGCAAATGCGGCCTGTTTCTGGCCCGCAAACATGGCTGCGTAGATGAGAGAGTGGTAGGTGTGCATGCGGTAGACGGAATAGAAATTAAATGGGCCTTTCAGCGCGAGGTATTTCTCGTCTGCAATAGCGGCACGCTGATTTGCGCGCACGGCACTTCGATAGTCTCCGACCAGCACGTCCAGATGGGACGGCATATGATTGATATGACCCGCATCTGGAACGAGATCGCGGAGGTGGTCTGCCGGTCGGAGGCCTAATTCTGGGAAAGGCGACATCTCAATAAGATGAATGTAGATGTGCAGGAGACCAGGATGTTTAGATGCATCTTTATGTTGCAGAGCTGTCTCTAGTACCCTCTTTGCTTCCATGGTACGACTCCCTGGGTTTGGTTTGCCAGTTACCATGTCCCACAGCTTCCAGGGAGTGAGGCTGATCAAGGAATCAGCGTACAAAGTGGCGACGTCCAAATCATCGCTAAACTGTTCATATGCCTCTTTCATTGTATCGGCATATGCAATATTTTGGATAGCATATTGCTCCATGCTAGCAGGCTTATCACTTTGATAGCGGGCAGAAATTGCCTTGGCGAGGGCCTGTTCCACGGCGTTTCCATTTTTTGCAGAGAGGAAGCGAGCTTTGGTTGCAGCTCGATATGTGTTTTCCACAACGGCTGCCAAATCATTGCCGAGGAAATCCCAAGGCTGGTTGTAGTTGGGACCGAAAGAATAGGCCAAGCCCCAGTAGGCCATCACACATAGTGGATCATGCACAAGTGCTTGTTTGAAACAGATGATGGATTCCTTATGATTGAAGGAATATGCCCACACGAGACCACGGTCAAACCATATTTGGGCTTCAGGACTGGTGGTGGTAATTACCTTCCCGTATGACCCCAGATTATACGGATATTCGGCCCGGGTTGATGCTTTTGTCATGTTGGAGATATACCACCGTATGATGCAGGAAAGTGAGAGAATGAAGAGTTCGGGTTTCGGCGGGGTTCCCGCTACTTGTACCCAACGGCTTCGGACTTTCCACTCCATTTCGTTTTATATTTTATATTTCATGTTTTTATGTTCTTATGTGATACTATGAACTAGTGAACTAGTGAACTATTTTGAACTATACTGTCTACCCTGCATCTCATTGGATCAGTTGGTATGCAAATGCGATTAGGTTGTACTAGATTGTACTATTGTTCCTTGCTAGATCACCACCCTACATAAATATATGCACCTATTACGCAATGATATTCAATTCACTTTAATTTCTTAAACTGATTTCCTCGGATCCTAAGAGGGGAATGACTAGAACGAGAAAAAGTAGAAAAAATAGGCAAAACAGGAGTCGAGTGCATTTCAGCCTCAATCGCCTATCCCTATTTTCCCCGTCGGATCAGCCCACACTTTTATATATCCATAACTATTGTATCCATTTTTTCATCTCCCATCACATGTTGTACCTAAAATAGGAAATTCGTCCCCTTAATTTGAGATTCGAGTTCGAGCTCTCACTTTTGAAACCATCTGGTATTGAACTTGCCACTTCCATACTTTGCAGGGATATCCAGCCAAGGCCTCAATGCAAGGTCAGACACATCAGGCAATGGCACACAAGTACGGACCCATATGTATATCGTAATAAAGCAGGCCTTCTACTCGACCAGATATTTCTTAAAATCATACATCTTTGATTCGTTAACATGGTTGCAAAGATTTAGTTAGCACCTGCGAACAGTGACATACCCGGATCTGAGCAAAGCCCAATGACAGCTGACGATGGGACTATATCAATATCACACCTGGGCACATTCCACAATGCTAAGAAACCAATCAAGGTGCGAACGAAGAAATGATATCACCCAATTTCGTGTGAAATGCCTTACAGCTAACCGATAGAGTATAACCGATATGGACCCAATATAAATCAGAGACCGGGCTGACTACATGAGAAAAAGCAAATTACCCATCCACCTGGGCATGGACGTTAGCTAACTACTTAGGTATCTCCTATTAAAGCCTCAATAATACTAGTGCTGAAGTGACAAGCCTAATTTTCGAACCAACGAGAATATTGCACTTTTTCCCATCACAGTGATCTGCAAGTGAGATATATCGAAAATAAGCAAAATGTGACTTGTCTGCATATCACGATATCTATTCCCATTTGAGAATTCCATCTTAGAATTCCAGTTCCGAGACACTCCAAGCTCTTTCATGGACTCTAGGCAGACACTTATCTTGGGGGTTGGTACGAACTATACCGGGATGCATCAGGGAAATGGGCACATGGCTAGTACGCCAATTTTTCTTGGGTGTCCGATTCGCGCAGCTAGTCAGGGGCCACGAACGGAACTTACAACAGAATAGGCCTTGAAGGACCCGTTAATTCGATTCTTCACAAGGGTCGCCGGTATTACCGCCAACGTCATTTACATGAAAATGCAAGCTGCAAGCTGCCAGTAAAAAAGCAAGGCCCAAAGCAATAGCCAAGCAAGCCAGATGCGTAGCACCCATAAGAAGAGAAAACAGGAGATGCCATAGGCATAAAAAAAGGCAAAATCAGATCGAAATCAAATATCTCGCCCATATGTACTGCCCATATGTACTAAAGATCCATGCGTATAGCATCGGCGTGGGCTGAATATCAAATGTACCCTTTGGACGAAAGGGAGAAAGGGAAAAGAGAAAACCTGATGAAAAAGGACCCAGAGGCTGGTATTTTTCATTAGGTGATAGCAGAGCCTGCGACAGAGCCCGAGTTTGTCACGGAATGGATACTCCCGGGAGGTGCATGTCCATGGCTATTCCCGTTCTGGGCTTCCTCCGCAAGGACATTGTTCTCATCAATCCCCAGGAGAGATCGGGGCGGGTGAATATCTTTCTTGCCGTTGGTCTTGTAGTGGAGAACCATGTCTCCCGAGGTGCGCCAGAGGTGTGTGCGAATAGTTGCTAGAGTCATGTTTGGTGGACAGAGCTGGTGGAAGACGAATGCGATTAGTATGACTGACTATACAAAACAAGAGAAAAAAACTTACCATCTTCTGGCAGTATAGCTCGAGATACTCCTCTGGCGGCATAACAGATTCCGCTGGTTCATCCAGGTTCGCAGGGTCAATGCGCTCTGCGACATAAGCAAGAATCTTCTTCGTTCGGAGCATGCGGTTGGCATTGAGACGAGAGCCATTGTTATTGGTGTTCGGATTTCCTGGAGGGGCACCGTTAGGAGCCAGCCTGGATGAATAACCGATATTAGTTTCATTAACAACACACATTCCAGGGTAGAGAAGATCCGAAACATACGGTTCGGGCTTGACGACTGGTGGCAAGGTATCATCGAAGGGCTTCAAGACAAAGGCGATTTTGACCTGCTCCTTGAAGGGAATTTGATTCTATGAACAATCATCAGTAAGAGGAAACGCAAAGTACCACGCAGAAGGGACTTACCTTCAGAAGAAGCTCACCAAGCCAATGAGGAATTGATTTCTTGAGCCTTTCGAGGTCTTCGCCAATGCGGCCCACGCTACCTCTGTAGAGATCCGAGGCCACGGCGGTATCGCCGGTTTCCTCCTGGATGAAGACTGCAGTCCGAGATGGAATCTCCAGTCGCGGAGTTTCATCCTCAGAACTAGGGAAAAGAGCTGTCTCCAAATCCCGATCTGGATTTGTAGCCAGGAATTCTTCATAGTCATCACGAATGCGGTCAACCACGCCACATAGATTGGGCTCATAGACCTTCTCTTCCTTGATAGAGGAGATCTCCGACTCTTCGGCCTTTTCTTCCAATATCTGAGGCTTCGTGTCCGTAGAATTGCGACCTAACTTCTTGGGGAATTGGAACTTCTTTCCAAATAGTGACTTCTTCCGCTCTTCCTTATCGGGCTCTGCGGGGGATTGAGAAAGCCCTGAATTTGAGGCTGCATCTGGCGGAGACAGAAGAGACTTGTCGGTGTCTGTTTGTGGCGCCGCGAGAGGCCTTTTCGAGAAGTAGTCACTTGATGAAAAGGATGATGGCCCGCCATCGGGTTGAGAATTTGTTGGCACTGAGGCATCAGGTGTGTCCGGTTCAAACCCTGGGAACGGAGAGTTGCTCTGCATGGAAGTGCTCAAGTAGTTTGACGATGGCGTGCCAGAGTTGATGCCATATCCGACGTTCGGGCTAGTAGGGAATTCTGAACTGGGTCGCAGACTCGTTCTCTGTTGAGGATTCGATATAGGTATACCAACGCTGCGGGGGATATCATCGCCAGGTACGGATGTACTCAGCGGATTCAGTCGAGCATTTTCTTCTGCTCTGGCGACAGCAGCTTGGCGGTATTCCCGGTCTCGTCGAATCTCTTCGTCAACTACCGGAGCAAACAGCCAACGCAAAATCCATTTGCCAAGATTGACTGCGTGTTGTCAGTATGGCACAGAATATTCACGAAGTTTGACAGCAGAGCAAAAGGAAAGGAAAAGAATGCTCACTTCTTTGATCTTCTCTAAACTGATACAGATCAGATGGCGGTAGATCGGTTTCGTCGGCATAGACTTCTGCGTCGAAACAGCGATTGGGCTCCAGAATGACTGACAACCTGCCAGTACGCACGTCGATGGCACACCAATGTCCAATACTATCAACGGTGTTTACCTCTGACTCAACATCATCCATATGACGCTTGCCGAAGTTTTGGACGGGGATACACTAGGTTCATGTCAGTCGATGTCTTATACTTGTCAGTTGAGATGGAACCAAATCACCTTCAGCAGATCCCAGAGAACAACTTCTCCTGCCGAATCCTGAGTAAGTGTGCGCCTCCGATCATTCAACATCAAGCACTTGATCAAGCCGTGTTGGCCTTCAATGGTTTCCTCGGGCTGTGAGTGAACTGGGATCGTTAGGCCAATTGCCTCCAAGTCAGGCTCCGAGGAATTAAGTGTAGGGGCTGAGCCGCCGAGAATCGATGTCGCTGATAACTGCAAGACAGCATTAAACGGGATCTTCTTGGGTCCCTTCTCTGAACGGTTTGCGAGCACTGTAGCAGAGTCTATAGTACGGTCGGGGTCGGGCGGCGACTCGATTCCAACTGTAGTGTCAACATCTCGCCAGCGGTTGACGCTAGATTTGGGAGTAGCTGTCCAGATGTAGTCTCCCGCCGCCACAACTTTGACAACGCCCTCATGCTCTTGTAGTGCAGCGACGCAGAGGCCCTGGTCGGGATCGGCCGACCCTCGCATGTCGGTCTTTGCCACTAAGCCAGATCGGTCACTTGAATAGAAGACAGAAAGATCAGGGTGGTCTGAATAAAGAGACCATACGCTATCATTGTGCATGGTCAGGGTATTCATGCATCGACCCGCCGTGAGAGACCAGATCTTGATCGTCTGGTCAGACGATCCCGTCATGATTGTATTGCCGGACTGATTGATCATAATATCACGAATGTTGTCCGTGTGGCCCACGAACTTCGTCACTAGCTTTCCAGACCTGGGATCCCATACTCTGACGACGTTTTCAGGGCCACCGCTAGCGAGCACCGACGAGACCGCGCCCAGCGCATAGACAGACCCTTTGTCAGTGGAGTCTTCTCCGCCGGCATTGATGTTCAATACCTCTCCACTGCCATTTAAATCCCAAAGGTAAACCTTTTGATCGAGACCTCCCGAGGCAACCCAAGTAGCGTGGCTACCGGGGCTCGCTAGAGCCTTCACATAATCGGTATGTTTTCCAATGCGCTCCGGCACCTCGGTGGACTCGGAATGCGGGCGCCAGAGTCGCACGGTCGTGTCGGACGAGGCGGAGACGAGCGCGGAGTTGTCCTGTGCCAAGACTATGTCGTTGATCCAATGACTGTGTGCTTGGACCTGGGTTTTGAAGCCGGTCGGACTAGGCTTTTGATCAGGAGGTGATGCGTCTTTAGGAAGGAAATTGAGATCCCAGGAACAAATGACGCCGTCGCGGCCCGCGGAGTATCTAGAGGAGGGGACGTCATTAGTATCGATGGAACCCACGTGTAGGGGAAGCCTAGTTTCGGGAAGATCGCGGTCGCAAACATGGCAACCGTTCAAATCTAGATCCTGGATCCCTGCCTTACGAGGGAGAGATACTTACAGGATGGAGTTTTGGCGGTCGACGGTCAAGCCATTGACCCCCAGCCGGTGCCCACCGGGTGCATCAGGCAGAGGGAGGACTAGCAGAGTGAGAGACACAGTCAGCAATCCGAGAGGAAATTCGTAGGATCTAACTTACCATAGGTGACCCTCTGGTGGCTTAGTTTGCGTGCCATACATGCAGCGTTGAAGGAGTGAAACCAATTGCGGAGATGCGAATGCGGAGCTTATCTGCCCTCAAGGCCGATCGCAGGTTCAGTTTTGGTGGGGAAGGTCAACGTCACAGGGCCATTACAATCAAAGCAGAAAAGAAGTCAAAAGGCCAAAGGAAAGAAAGGAAGCCAAGGGGAAAATACTCAAATGAGGGGAAGTTTCCTCAAGTTGGAGGCGCCAGGGGCCGGGTGTTTATGCGGGCGTTTATACTTGCTTTACTCCACGGCCTTACTACATAGAATATCAGATACATATGTGCGACCTAATATAACTTCAGTCTGATTTAAGTAGAGATACTCTAATATCTAACGGTGTCTGATCATAAATCTTTCTTTAAATAAGTCCAGGAGCCTCCTTCTTTCCCTTTCTGGATCGCTTCTCGGTTATCTTTGGCTATTTCGTTCTAAGAAGTTCCATAGTACTCTACATGGACTGCCACTCTTATAACACCGGTATACCTTCTTATAAAGACCTGTACAGACTCACAAGAATTTTCATTTCTGAGAGAAACGATCAAACAATCCTTCAACCCCATCAACGGCATGGTGACTTGCCCGAATGACTTGATAGATGGTGGAGATCTAAGACCCTACGCACAGCTGGATGCTCCGCGCGCCTCGTGGAAGGGGACCTTAAGCTCATGCCGAACAAACAGAGCAGCTTGGCTGCATCGCCAAGATAGGGCTTGGGTTGAGTCAGAGAAAGCTGCAGTTGGCATCTTTTCAACAAGCGTCTTATGGCCTTGATCTTTGTAATTCCAAGAATGCCCGACTGATTCCGGGAACAAGTGACATCCTTATCCATCGACGATATTCCACTAGTGTATTCACTATATTCTTTGCCAGAAGATTACGCGGTACTGGAGAAGCATGTCCAGATGGATGTACCTCACGTAGAGTTTATAGTCCGGGGGAATCTCACCCATCTATAAGCCAGTAAGATATACCTGAACGCCGCATGCTTTCTTTCGTGGTTCGAGGGCCTCTGAACGCCTCATGGCATGCAGGCGTCTGAATGCGGCATACGTGCTCTCGTCAGCTCTCGTCAGCAGTCATCACTGCTCCAGGTGTTCGCCACTCCTAAAACCCCCAGGGTCTCTCTCTCTCCTTCTCCCAACCATTACAATATACATATCTATCTTGATTGCCACTACAAATCAACATACAAAAAGAAAGAAATGGATATCCCAATCTCCCAAATTAAGCCAGCATACCCGCTCAACCACCCAAACCCAACCCAAGAAGAACCCGCAATCCAATCCGTCATCAACGCCCTACATCTCTGCCCGCACCCAGAAGGCGGTTACTTTTGCGAGACAGACCGTGATCCACGCCGGGTTCCAAACCCTTATAAAGAGTCAACAACCTCGGCCACAGCCACAGACACGGATCCCGAATCCCGCTCTGCAAGCACCTCAATCTACTACCTCCTCACACCGCAGCGCCCACAAGGCGCTTTCCACCGCAATAAAAGTCGCACGGTGCACGTCTGGCAAAGGGGACGTGGGCGGTACGTTATTATCCATGCGGATGAGGTAAGTGTTGAGAATGCCAAGGCGCGGGTTGAGACGTTCATTGTTGGGCCCGATGTTGAGGCTGGGGAGAGGATGCAGTGGGTTGTTGAAGGGGGGAAGTACAAGTCTTCTTTTTTGTTACCGGATGAGCCTAAGGGAGAAACTTCTTCGGGGTTGTTGATTAGTGAGGTAAGTTTTGGATATAGATCTACATTTTTGAGACGGTATAAACTGCTAACAAGTTCCCCAAGGTTGTTGTCCCGGGCTTTGAGTTTGCAGACCATGATTTCCTGCGCAAAGAGGGAATGGAGGAACTCCTCACTGCCGAGCAAGTTCAGGAATTGGGCTGGATGCTTAGAACCGAGAGCAGTTCCTAGCGTGAAATCCACAGAATGACATGTATCATGGTTTATATCATGGTTTAAACCAACTCGCTTTTCGGAGTCTATGTTCTTCCAACTTTCTATATCAAGATATACGAATCACAAGGCAAAGAAAAGTCCAAAATTAAAGACCTTTCTCCGCCTGCACCTCCCGGCGGCCCTCAAGGGTATTAGAAGCATACTGATAACTCCCAAGGAACACAGCCCCACCAATACCAATCCACGTCACACGCGGCGTAATACCACGCCAGAAAGCACCGGGCCCTTCACGCGCAATCCCGCGCACAACCTCCTTGAGATGAATAGGCGCTTCAACGCCCCCATCTCCACGCCGCGCAAGCATAACCCGCGTCTTAATCACATCGAGCGGGGTAGTTAGGCCAGCCGCAATGGCTCCCGCAACACTGCCGAACATGGCGCTCGTCGAAGCGGGGATATGCGTCTCGGCAAGAGACGAGGCCGTCTCCGCAGTTCGCAGGTACCGCTTGCCATAGGCTTCCTTCATCGACTCCCACATGGTGAACTGCAGCACGGTGAAGGGGATCTCGCGGGCGATTGTGATTCCGGCTCCGCGGTAGAGTTCGCGGAAGACCTGGGCGTAGCCGCGCTTCGCTGCTGGGGTTGAGGTCGTTGTGGTTGTGCTTGCTGTGGCCGCGTGTCGCAGGGACAGGATGTCCTTCAGTGCGAGGAGACTCGAGCCGCCGAAGAGGCCGGCTTGGGCGCGCTGCTTGATGACTTCTGTTGGGACGCGGACGGCGCATGCGGCGATTTCGCCGAGTGAGGAGGCGAGTGAGTGTGTGAGGAGTATGTGGGAGCGGGGCTGCGGGTTGGTTTTGCCGTTGGCGGGTTGGGGGGCGAGTAGGGTGCGCTTGACGCCATCGTAGACGATGAAGAAGGAGGCGGCGGAGGGGGCAGAGCCAAAGAGCACGGATGGGAGGCCGGCGTAGATACCGCGGAAGGTTTGGCGTAGGGAGACTCGGGTTTGGGGTGCGGTATGGTCGCGTGCTTTTTGGAGTCGGGTTTTGATGGTGTCGAGGGGGTAAAGAGAGCAATCGACGGTTAGGCCTGCGATTGCGCCGGACTGTATGGTTGCAGAGCTGTTAGAAAGATACTCCTGGGCAGGTCTTTGGAGAAGGTTACAATTAATGACCTCGTCCATAGGGAGGAGACCAATGGCTCCCCGTCAGGTTGTTGGGCCATTTTTGTATAGAATTGGATATGAAAATTGTTCTATCACAAGAACATGGCCAATTGGGTGAAAGTACGGAGGAAGAAGAAGCAACGGCATATGTACAGAAGCGGGCTAAACGGAGAAGCTCCGCAGATGACTGGCAGTTTTCTTTTGCTCCGCGGTCAGGCCATCCGATATCGCCGGTCTTCGCTACGTAAAATTCAATCAAAGAATATGTATATAGTGTGTTGTATGTTTGTGTTGAAATGTATCTACTATTTAAGAAAATAAAGCTCTCTCGCACAAGCGTGAAGCCTTGCCAAAAGAGTGCTCCTGAAGAAAAAGAAAGAAAAAAAACACACTCCAATATCCCAGACCGAGTCTATCAGTAACATCCAATCGTCGAGGTAGAGCCAGAGCTCCGTTTCCTTCAAGATCTTCAGAGAAACTCGAGCGCGATAGAATGCCACAGAAGTTTATTCAAGAATATCAACTCATCTCAAACATGGCCCGGGGAATGAGGGAAACCGCCAAAATCATCTACAGTACTCGTAGGGAATCACACAGTAAACGCGAAAGGGAAGGGGACAAAAGTGCCACCCCATTCTCAAAGGATAAAGGGGATATATAGACACGAGGAGAAATTGATACAAAGAAGGGTTATTATTTAGCCTTGGTAGCTTTGCTGGCCACGGCAGGGCTCTGGGCGGGGGGCTCGAGGACGTGTGTGTGACCGGGTGCACTGATGATTTCACCGGTCTCGTCCTGCCGACATGTATGAATGTTCCTTACCCAGTCATCCGACAGTACCTCGTCGAGTGTCGCTCGGTTCTTCGGGTTGGTCTTCAGCATGCGGCCGATGATGTACCGGCTTTCCCGCGGCAAGATCCGGAGAAGACGCCACGGGCCCTTGATGACTTCCTGGCGCTGCCCAGAATTCTGGGATGATGCCGGTGGCGGTGCCTCTTTGCTAGTCGTGCGGGTGGTCCGCTCATGAGGGCCGTTGCTGATTTGGCTGATCTGCTTTTGAGCAGTATCGGGAGAGCCATCACCGTCCCTTTGCGAGGGCTCTGATTTGTTCCCGTCTCCGTTTTCGTTTCCGTTTCCATTCTGCTCCGATCCAGACTGGTCGGAAGGTCCGCTCGAGCGAGGAGTCAGACGCTTATTGTCATGGCCTTGGGAAGGAAGATCGGGTGTCGACTTAGGCCGACGGCGTGGGTCAGGTTCCGCGACCGGGGTGCCTGGGGTTGGGCTGGAAACGAACAATTTGTATGAGTTGTCGGTCATGCGCGGTTGCTTCCATGGGAACCGGCGCAAGGTCATACAGCAGAAGATGATCGCCAGCGACCAAACATCTGTGGGACGGGGGTCATATTTCTTCTCGTCATAGACCTCGGGGGCAAGATAGGGATCCGAGCCAACGATGCCTGCTCATGCAAATCAGTAACCATGAAGCGTGACCGAGATAGAAGATACATGAATACATACCTGAAGCAGGGACAATGTCGTTCTCGAAAGGATAGCGGAATACGACGGCACTTCCGAAATCAATAAGTTTCATGATACCACGGTCATTCACCACCACATTATCCAGTTTCAAATCCCGATGGGCCAGACCCATGCCATGGATGTACGCGACACCGCTCAAAATCTGCTTGAAAGAGCAGGCGATTTCCTCCTTGCCCATTTTGCCCGTCATCACGATAGCAAACAGATCGAACGGCGCATATTCCATGACCTCATACCAACGACTACCTTCTTGAATGATATCCAAGGTCTCAATGATATTGCCATGGTGCAACGTGGAGCCAATACAGAACTCTGCTGTGACCTTCTTGGAGTATTCCTTCAAGCTCTCCCAGTTGTGACGGTCTCGGAATTGCTTCACTGCAAAGGTGACACCGTCACTGTTGCGCTTCAACAGACGCACGGAACCACCAGCTCCAGATCCGAGCACCCTGCCCAGCTTTCCATACTTGGAATTCAAACCATGATCGTCGGCGAAAGGAACATTGTCGGGAGCCATTTGATACGGAGTGGACTTTCCAGATGATCGACTCGACTTCTTAGGCATGGACGTCGGGGACTCGGATCGCTTGTTGCGATGGCCCATCTTGAAGAATCGTTTCAGCTCCGACATAGAGCCATGATGCTGGTGCGCGTGGTTCTTATCGTGACCGTGCTCCT
Organism: Penicillium egyptiacum; assembly: GCA_911456345.1. Classification (NCBI taxonomy): domain Eukaryota; kingdom Fungi; phylum Ascomycota; class Eurotiomycetes; order Eurotiales; family Aspergillaceae; genus Penicillium; species Penicillium egyptiacum. The sequence continues at coordinate 602,702 of CAJVRC010000898.1, forward strand.
TCTTCGCACTACTAAATATCCCCCTCTTGTCATTAGGTTTGCTGAGGTCGCCTGCGCTGGTGGATCGGTGAGCCCCCGGACGAAGTGATCGCTTGACATCCCGACCGCTAAAGATAAACCGAGGATCCAATTGGGCAAGGTTCTTGGACTGGGGTGGTCGCTTGTTGCGCGCATATGGATCGTTAGGTTCGCCTACAGGGGTCATAGCCCCTGGCGGAGTAAGAGACTCTCTTGGAGTGGAAGGGGGGCTTTCTTCTTGGGAGCCCCCGTCATTTCCAATGAAGAATTGCGCACGATGTCTCGGTACTTGGATGGCATAAGGAGCTCGCTCTGAGCCTTCACTTTGTCTAGTGGACAGGGGGTGGGTGGACAGGGGCCGGGAGGATGAGGCGGGTCGAGGCGTACCGTTTTTGTCGGTTGATCCGACGGGAGGGGTTGGTTGAGGGGTGAAATTAGTGTCCACGTGGGGTCGGCTGGTAGCTTTCAGAGAGGCATTATCGCTGGTTTTGCCTTCGCGAGAATGGGTTGCAGCTGGAGTAAGAGGGGGCGACTGTACAGCAGAGACCGGAGGAGACGCATGTGGAGAGGTAAAGGCACCAGTGACATGTCCGCTACGATCACTCGACTCTCGAGAGCCAACCTATGATGATCCAAAGTTAGTATGATTGATGAGATTACCACAGTCCACTGAGTCTCCGCTCAGAAACTGGCGTCGGAAGGGAAAATAATTATCTGTAGCATGAAGAGATCGGAACACTCGGAAGAACACCCGACGGCAAATTGAAAGGATAGATAACATACCCTGGAGGAAGGAAGAGACATGGCGTCAAAAGAGAAGTTGCGCAGGCGCGACTCCTGAAGCTGCGTGCCCTGCATACTCATCGCCAGCGACCGTAATTGTTCCTCCTCTGTCTTTCGATCTCCTGGCAGAGATTGTTGCGGTTGCTCCGGTACAGGGGACAATTCGGATCGACCTGGTTCAATCTCCTCTGTGATGGAGGAGAAACGGACCTGAGTAGGCTGAGCTCTTGACTTGGCGTCGGCGTCTCCGGGCTCCGAGGCCTGGCCGGGGATATTGGTGGGCATACTTTGGAATCCTGAGACAGACATGCGTCAGACGGTTGCCAGGAATTTAGGATATACCATCACAACCGATCAGCATGGCAGCCAAGACATACCTGAATCCATGGGGTTGGGTTTTGAATCAGTCATTTCAGACGTCATAGTCTTCGACGCCGGCTCGGAACGTGGGACACATGCCCCTCACGTTGGGAGCTTTGGAGAATCCTAGCGATCTAAGGACCAGTTCAAAATGCTGTCAAGGTCGCAGACTTGCACGATTTCCTAACAGAGTCCAAGAAGTCAAAGACTTGAGAGGCAAATCTTTTCCCTTTTCGACTTTCTTCCTCCCGCCGAATGCGATCAAGAGCACACGGGTTTGGTCAAGGAATTCGGGAATCCGGGTGTCCCGGGTTTATAGATGAGAGAATGCGAGAGGAGATGAAGGAAGCAAAGAAGTAAAAGAGAAGAAGAGGGGAGATGTCAGAGTCTGGGCCTCAGGCAAACTTGAATTTTGGGGGCGAGTGGGGGGAAGAGGGAGATAACTAGAGAGATACTATGTGGTTTGCTCTTTGGACCTCTCTTGACTTCATTTACTTCTTTATTTCTCCTTTACTATTTCTTTTTCTATTATCAGATGAGCATGGGAATACATCCTAGATATACAAATGTACCCAAATCCATCTAGGAATGCCTTACCTCATAAGTCGGATGGTCGCGGAGAGTCGAAGATGATGTCGACCCGTGCCGACTTCCCGGTGCTGACCAGGCTACGTACACTTCCAAGCCTTCCAAGCTTATTACAAAGTACGAAGTACTCTATTGGTACCCTATGCAGGCCATGTACATCGTACATGGTCTTGGGTGATCTGGAATATTGCCTGAATGGGGTTAGTGTATCTGATGACTCCACTCGCTTCCATTTCCTCTAGAGTAGCCACATAGGGCCGGACCATCTTTCTCCGCCAGATTCTCCAGACTCCATGCCAAGTGGGATGTCTACGTTATACCGTGACACATTCTTGTCCTTGGCAAGGTCGGACTGAGTCACATATGCCAAGTTCTCCGCTCCGCGGATGTGTTGAAGTGTGTGACCTCATCTGTAGTCTTCCGAGATCACTGAGAAAAAGCTCCACGGGTATATAAAAATCAGGGAGCCCTATCACCGCTGGATAGTGAGATGGCGTGTGACCACATGCCCACCTTCAATCGCATTGTGGTGATTAGCCAGTTTATATTTGACTTTGATAAGTCATCGTAAGTAAGTACTACCCCCGAAGACCCAACTATCAATGCAAAACATCTCTTGGATTGCGATCAAAGATATGGCGTACAAATCTGGAAAGAAATAATCGGTATCGTACAACAGGGGGAAGAAAATACCCCCAATTTCCCAGAAAACGCCCGGTAAAAAGGATCCAAATCAAAACAAGTAGGCCCCTTGGAGCACTACCGGAATGACCAATCATTATACAAGTCTATTGTCCTTGTGATGCTCAAGGGACAACCTGGATACCAATGGACTTGGCTTGGGACATGACACTCTTGCACAATCCCTCCAGGGACAAGCCTGATAACCGCGTCTCGGTGTGCTTGAGCTTAGCGATTTCGTAAACGTGCTTGAGAGAGATCTTGCCACAAAATTCATGGCCAGGATTCATCGCACCACGCAGTCGGTTCTTCCGGGGTTCGACATTGGCCGCGTTGAGTAGGAGGTAGGTGGTGGTCGGGGTGCGGAGTTCAAAGGAGAAGGATCGGTCAGGGCGGACGGTGACACGCGCGGGGATGGGGACGCCGGTGTTGATGTGAGCTGTGCGGGCATTGAACTCCTAGGGAGGTAGTCAATATACATGAACTGTTAATCCACGTAACCGGGGTAAACAAAGACCAACCTTGCAAAAGTCCATAGACTTAACACCTTTACTTCCCAGAGCCGGACCAACAGGCGGACTGGGACTGGCCTGGCCAGCTCCGACAATGAGCTTAACAAATTGATCCTTGGCCAAGACGTTTCGTGCCATGATGAGGATATGTCGAGATAGTTCCCAAAGGCCAAAAGCAGAGATGAACTCGGAAGATTTGCAGATTTTCAGGCGACGACGCTGATTGGCCAAGGCGGGAAGCGAGCAAAAGAAGCCCAACGTCATAAGGTACACTCCTTTCTCTTCTTGTTCTGGAACTCCTTTGGCTTTTAATTCATCTTCCTCATTTTGATCTTGATATTCACAATATCTAGATCTACTGTCTATTTTCATCCTTGGATCGACTATTTGGTGCATCTCCCTCTCATCCGGATAGTCCCATTGACATCCGAACTAGGACTCTCAGGCCCCGCGCGTCGATCTCCCCTTCACCTTCCTTTTCCTTTTTCTTTCTTCTCTAGTTTTTATTAATTCCAACCCTATCGAAATCATGAACTGGTTAAAGTCGACGTACGTTCCGATCGACTCTTCTCTGTTGTGGTGACACTGACCGATTCCTTGCGGGTAGTCTCTCCGCCGTGGTGGGCACCGAGGAGCCTATCTATGGCCCAGAGGCTCTCCAATCTGTTGCAAAGCAGGCCGAGACAACTCCATTCTCTGAAGTGAACAAGGATATTTTGCGCTGGCGCGCATACTCTTACACCAATGTGGAAACCCAGACCTTCTACATCATGGCCGACAACGGGACGGTGGTTTTCGTTCAGGTTATCTACAGCAACATTGTGTAAGAAACATACAGTCGGAGGTTGGAGCTTCTAGCTTCTACTCTGAAATCAAGACCTCCAGCAGCTGACTGATTCCTTGATCCTCATTACAGCGGAATCCACACCACCGCCCAGTTCAACGTGAAGATTTTCGACCTCAGCGGAAAGGGCGACAACAAGTGGTACTCGGACCCGCTCTCCAACTTCATGTTCGACGAGAACATGCTCTCCTTCGGCGCCGACAACCTGTCGCTGACGCTCAACGAGGCGGGTGACTCCTACACCATCAAGTCCACCGTCAACAGCGGCGCCCAGGTGGACCTCAAGTTCTCCCGGGTTGCACCTGGCTTCGTCATCGGCAAGGACGGAACCTCATACTTCGGAACCGACCCCAAGAACCCTTGGGGTTCCATGCGCCACGCTTTCTGGCCCCGCTGTGCTGTCGAGGGTAGCATCACCACCAAGGACCAGATCTACGACCTGGGCGGTCGTGGTGTCTTCATCATGGCCCTGCAGGGCATGAAGCCTCACCACGCTGGTACGAAGCCCTATAGAGGAATGGCCAAGCAGAACCACCCCCATGCTAACTCAAATATAGCCGCCCGCTGGAACTTCATTAACTTCCAGACCCCCACCTACTCCGCCATCATGATGGAGTACACTACTCCCCCCTCCTACGGCTCCACCACGGTCAACGTCGGTGGTATTGTCAAGGATGGCGAGGTCATCTACGCTGGCACAGGCAACTCAGTTGTTCACACAGAAACCGGCCAGGACGAGGGCAGTGACTGGCCCGCGCCCAAGTCCATCAAGTGGGAGTGGAGCGGCAAGACAACCGACGACAAGGCGCTCACAGCCGAGGTGAACGGCGCCCTTGGCTTGCGACTGGATCGCATTGACGTTATGGCCGAGGTGCCAGGCTTCATTAAGAGCATCGCTGGTAGTGTTGCCGGTACTCGGCCGTACATCTTCCAGGTATGCACCTCTTTCCCCTCATTTCTTTTTTATTGTCAAAAGAGATATTTCTAACTCTTCTCGCACAGTACTCGCCCCAGGAGAAGCTTTCATTGAAGCTGAAGATCGGCGACGAGGAGATCACCGAGGAGGGAACTATGTTCTCCGAGTCGACCTTCATCTCGTGAAGGCCGCCCGTGCCTAACTCGCGTACATAGGACCTCAATCTCCCCTGCGGGACCTGATTGTTGGCGTTCATTGTGATGATTTTCGTGATGCTACATTTATGTCTGGAGGATCGGCTTGACTCCTTCCCTCATACGGACCAGATAATTCACAGACTGTATACATGATACTTAATGCTATTTTGACTATATCCTGAGAATGTTTTCGTAGATAGCGAATGAGATGGAAAGTACACTTGAGTTCATTGGGACTCGTAATAGAATGATACATGTAGGATGAGACGAGGTGAAAGGTACAAGTGATTGTACAAGGAAAATCGGACATCTCCGACGCTGATGTTCAAAATAAGAGTAAAATGTACAAAGAAGGATGCAAAGCTGGATACAGTACAGTTGAACTCAAAACAAGAAATAGAAACCCGCCAGCGGTGTTTACTCCTGTCAACAGTAGAACAAGAACACACCCTTCTGGGAAAGGAAAGAAGGAAAACAAGCACAGATCAGTTATCGACCATCAACTGCTCTCCTTCATCAAGAAGAGTCGTGACACGCGAGAGATCAGAAATCATCTTACGACCATGGCCGACCAGCAAGAGCTTCTCGGCATTGGCAGGGAGACCCAGGTAGGTAGGGGGCTCACGCTCCGGCAGGTTTTTAACCCAGGCGACGAAGTCGCGCATGCTAGTTGTCTCTGGCAGCGTCAAAAGGTCGTCGTTCTCGACACCAGAGACGAGCTTGTAGCCGTCTTCGAAGGCAGCGGGTGTAAGGAAGCTATTGACCAGGTTCTCGAGCTGCTGGTAGTCGCCCGCGTCGTCGATCTTACCACCGTACATTTCTGCGACAAGAGTGCGGATCATCTCCCATGGGATCTTCTGTGGAGCAACGTTGGAACGGCCTTGGGACACTGAATCGACCCAGTGGTCGATGATGTAGGCTGAGCATTCGTACTGGAGGGAAAACGTTAGCGTATTCGTGAAGAATAATTGGATGTAGGGTACTTACGTCGCTGTCGTTGAACTCCCAGAAGCCCTTCCATCCAAGGCTTGGTGCATAGCGGAGTCTTTCCTGGACAACAGCGTGCAAGAAGCAGAGCAAGAGATAGACACGGGCCTTTTCGACGGGAGCCTTGCTAGCTCTGACATTCAGCGAGGAGAGGGAATCCTTCATGTTTGCACGCACACCCGCGGGTTGTTCGTACATCAGTACACGCGAGGCGCGGATCAGATTGACAGGGATCTTAGGGCTGGACTCCATGGATAAGAAGAGGCGGAATTCCTTGTGTGGCTTAAGGGAATCCAGTCTCTTCTCCAGACTCTGCAGCCAAGCAGGCGCCAGGTGAACGTTCTTGACCAGCACCCAGTTACCGACTGCGGCTGCGTTGCTGATGGCCTTATCGGCGCTTTCGAGACCTTCATTAGAACCCATGGCGATGTTGGCGCAGGTTGCGCGCGTGGCTTCCACAAGAGCGTCGACCTTATAACTGGCATCGAAGCCAGGGCTGGAGCTGAGCGCGATGGGCCTGGTTGCAGTGACTTGGTCAACTACATCCTTAAGATCGGCACCACCCTCGAAGAGCTCGCGACCGAACACCGCCTCAATGAAACGCTCGGCGGTGGGCACAAATCGGTCCATGCGGCAAATCTTGACAAGGAGCAAGGACCGAAGGAGCTGGTCGAGTTGCGAGACACCCTCGTCCCACACAACCGGAATGAAGTTCTCTGCAAGCTCCTCGCCGAAGAAGCGATCCCACTGTTCTTGCGTAACATTCGAAAGATGCTCTTTGAAGAGGGACATGTTGGCCAACTTGGTAATCACTGGGTCACGGGCGTCCATGATAGTTGAAAGATCCGTGCCCTCTACTGTCTCATCTAGGACGCGGTCGAGAATAGTCCTGTCCATGGGGAAGGGAGTAGCTTGAGCCAGCAGGATGGCAAGTGTGATGCGATCCTTTTGAACGAGGCCCAACGAGGTTCGCTGGTAGGTGTTGATAAACAAGTCCCTAAGAATAATCTGGACACGCGCAGCATGATCCTTCTCTTGAGCAAGGCGTTTGTTCTGGTAGAGAACAGAGTTGAAAATATCGACGAAGTACTGCAGAGAGAACTGGTAGAAGTGGTTGATGTGGTGAAGCTGTTCTAGAACTGCAAAGACGGCGCTGCATGAACGGGCAATGATGCTGTAGTTCTGCGTAACGTTATCGACCTCGAGCATAACGCCTTCGGTCTGGTCCATCTTCAGAGAAATATCGGCAGCCTCCTTCTTGAGAGTCTCAAGAGTTTCAATGACATTGTCATCGTCGAGAATGTTACCACGGGACTCGTTGAGAGCTTGCAAAAGACGCTTCTCGAGTTGTCGAAGGTGGACCTTGAATTCTCCTTGCATCTTGACTAGATTGTTGCGGCGCTCATCCACATCGGGCCGCTCGAATTTCAGAACATCATTCAAAGACTGTGTTTGCAAGCTGCTCTGGGTGACAGTGAAGTTGACGAAGGTGGTACGACTGCAAATATCCGGTGGGAACGAGGCAGATGGATCCCGCGTCGAAAGGAAGAGCTTGAAGGAGGGCGAGAAATCGATTTCTTGCTTGCCCAATTGAATAAGGACACGACCACCAGTCCTCTGGTATTCCTTGTTGAGAACATGATTGAGAATAGGGTCCAGGTGCTCGGCATCCTGGATAAGGATGGGATTTCCGAAACGCAACGCGCTCTCCAATTGCTTGACAAAGGAATCGTCCAAGAAGCTCGTGACAGTAAGTTTGCGTTCTTTGCTTTCCTTCTGTAAGAATTCTGTAATACGGCCAGACGGATCAACAATAAGCGGGTATCTGTTGAATCTCTTGAGGATGATGGCGTTCTCTGTGCAAAGGTCATCAACGGGAAGAGAATGACTCTGCCAGGTTAGACGCTCATCGGCATTGGACAAGTATTCCGTGATGGGGTTGTGAGGCTTGAAGTGAATGCCGGAGGCCCCCAGTTGGTGGAGCCAGTCCTCAGCCATTGCCTTACGGAATTGCTGATCGTACAGACCAGCATATGCAAGGAATGCAGCTGCAATGAGGACATCGCCAACAAGAGTGCTGATCTGAGTTTCGAATGACTTGCTCCCGTCTTCCCAGCGGACACGCTCAGAGGACAAGCTATCGAGCAAACGAACACTGCGGTCGACCTTGAACTGAACCCGACTCATCTCGGTCTTGATCGCCTGCGTCTCACTGATAAGGGCCGCGTACTCGGCCTTGTAGGTTGCGATGCTGCTTTCGAGGTCGTTAATGGTATTTTCGATGGCCTGAGCTTCGGCCTTGGTTTGCAGGGCTTGCTCCTCGAGTTGATCCACCTCCTCGCGTAGAGGACCAACACGATCAAGGATTGCAGAGTAGTTAACCTGGGCTTCGACCCATTGCACCAGAGGACCACAGGCCTTACTAGCGCGGTTGACTCGCTCATATGTAAAGTCTTCCTTTGAGAGGAACTCGTTCTGCATCTTGGTACGGTGCCTGCGCGTCATCTGGCGCTCATTGTCGTAGTTGACGATGCTGGCAATGAAATCATCCCGACGAATGAGACCTTGGATTGTCTTCCAACTGTCTACAGTATGACCGAGGAGTGTGCATACGGCTTCCAGGGCAAGTCGGACGCTGGCCGGAGGGTTACCCATGGATCGAACTTCCGTGAGGTGTTGACGCTTAATGTTGCTGACACTCTTCTGGGCTTCCAGGACAGCGGGTTCGGCCCGGGCCAGGTCGTTCAGGACAACTTCTTTCCGAGTTGCCACTTCCTTCTCTTGTATCTCCAACGCGGCCTGCACTTCCAATGAAACGTGCTTCCGCTGTTCTGCCTCCTGCTGATCAGCGACCATACGCTGCAATTTCTCGTTCGCTTCCGTGTCCTTCTTCTCCAATTGTGTCTTCTTCTGTGCGAGACTAGCTCGAAGGTCGCTGACTTTGTCGACGGTGTCGTGAAGCTTTTCGAGACCAATGTTCAAGTGACGCTGTTGTTCCTCGAGATCCTCGCGCTTCTCGTTGAACAGCCTGACGTACTGCGCAACAAAGTCGAGATAATGGCGAGGGGTGAGGAAAGTCGCCCGGCCCTGTTGCTTCTGAAGCCGGCCATTGAAGCGATGCAAAGAGTGGTGAATATACACCATGGAATTGACAACAGTGTCTCTGTGTGATGCCGGGAGAGCCAACTCGCGGTACGCCACTGGGATGCTATCAGGCGAGATGAAGTTTGGCTTGTCCAGATCGACCGATTGAGTGAGCTCGGAGCCAACTTGGAACAGGGCTTGGTCAGACCAGTCACCCATCCAGTTCAGGACGCAACGGTTGAACAAGGCGGGACTAGTAGCTGCCTTTGAAGATAGGCCCTCCTCTGGTGGGTTCATCGTAAACACAACGTGCAGGTTCTTCACAATTTGCGACGTGAACCACTTGTATAGCTCCTCCTGCGAATCTAGCAGCAAGCCTTGACGTTGGGCGCCCTCTTTACACGCAGTCATCAACGAGGAGAATTCGTCACCTTCGAAGAGACCAGGGACTTCTGCGTTTGCAAGCAAAGTGTTCATGCGTTCCAGGAACCCAGAGTCAAGAACGTTTGATTCGTCCATAATGAAACAAATCTTTTCACCCTTGCATCCCGCCCGGCGAAGAACGCTGCGAAGATCGTCATCGAAGTCTTCTGATGAGTACTTTCCGTGTACCTTGATCTGGAAGACCTTCAGACCATTCATCCAAGCGACGAAGCGAGATAGGGTTGTCTTTCCACTTCCGCTAACACCGATAAGGATGAGATGACCTTGAGGCTGGCGGAAGACTCGATCGATGCGTAGCGCGTGCTCAAGGACATCGTTGAACAACACAAGCGGAACATCCACCTCTTCTTCGCAGAAGGTTCTTAGACGTGCCTTCACAAAGTCACGTAGATTCTCCTGTTCAACAGGCACGTAGTTCTTAGACAGCCAGTTGGAGAAGAGGATCGGGCCCTTCAGTGCTTCCTGGTCATCGATCGTAGGGAAATGTTCCAAGGCAATCCGGCGAATAGCGTCCGCAGTCCAAGCTCTCTCGTCTTCATCCACGAGTCTGTCCTGGAATAGACGCAGGGCTTCGTGCGCCCAAATGCGGACCAGGCCTTCAACAGTAAGAGTTTCAAGTGGCTTGATGGCCTCATACAGACCACGAACCCATCTGGTGAGCTCACGAGGCGAGTACACGTAGTGTGGCTGAATTAGGGGAGTGAAGCGGGATTGGGACTCGAGGTAGAACTGAACCATAGCCCTAGTGAGGGCCTCGGAGTATCCACGTAGCAATGGAAGGATCTTAAGCACAGCAGAGTTGAACGTGCCATAGATCTGGTTGAGAGAGATTTCGCCGGGATAGTCAACCATGATTAGGGGCGCGTGACGCAGGAATCTCTCGGCCATCGGCGTACGACCAGCATCCGTAGGAGGGTTACAGGCACCAACAAATTGAATGCGGTCCAGAGTGACCCAGGTCTTGTCAGTAGTTCTCCAGAAGCCATTCTGCTCCACAAGTTGGCGCAGGAAGGAGATAGCGCGTTGGGTGCCATAGCGATCAGGGGCTGGAAGATTGATTTCGTCACAGAAGATGACAAGCCAGCGGCCAATCTGGTTCGGAGACATCACCACGCCATTAAGAGTCTTCTTGTACTCGCAGTACTGCTCAAAGGTCTTGACCAAGAGGTCAGGTGTCGTGGCACTCGAGAAGTTGAGACCAACAACCTCCATGTTCGGAAGCTTTCGGAGGGCGGCGAACAATGTCATGGTCTTACCAGATCCAGGAGGACCACAAAGCAACAAGGGTTTATGCTCAGCAAGCCATGAGTAGAGCACATCCTCATGACGGACAGTATCGACTGTGGGGATAATGACATCGGTTTGAGTGACGGAATGTGTGTTGATATCGATCGTGGGCACCTGTGAATGCCAGCTGGTCCAGTCAGACTTGGGAAGAATGACGTCGTAGTCAATAAGAGATGAATCGCCGTCCGGCGGAAGATCGATAGTAGACATTCCAGTGATGTATTTTCCGAATGCCTTGCGGTCACTTAGTGGGCAATCGCCGGTAAGAGACCAGACCAATGTCAGAAGAAGCTTCTTGGACATATAGGACTCAATCTGTTCAGGGTCCAGAGGGAAGTCTGGATGCTGGGCATTGTATTCGAGGACGTTTCGGCAGGCCTTGTTCAACAAGCTGAACAGAGTGTTGAGAGCACGGATATCCGTAAACTCCATGATATGGTTATATTTCTTTGCTTCATCCAAAGCCTTAAGAACCAGGTCATCAACCTCCAAGAACTGCTTCAGAATCGTTGCAACTGTGTCCTGGGCATCCTGTGTCCGGATTGCTGCTGTTCCTGCAGGTGCGCTGTCTTCATCCAGGTCCTCGAATGTCTTCGTCCTGAGGCTTTCGACGTAGTTGGAAATCATCATGGTTGGAGTGACAGTGTCGGCATTGAACCACACCATACCGCAACGACTGACGGTGGCAAGCGTGGCATACTTCAAGCTTTCAACTTCGAACATGATGCGAACATTGGGAGGCAGGTTGAGACGTTCTCCGTTCGGAAGAGTGAGGAGTTTGTTGTCATCTAGAACACTGTTCAAGTTCTCAACCCACTCAGGATCAACATCTCCGTCGAAAACAATCCAATGGCGTTTACTGTCCTCGCCTCGGAGGTTGTCCACGATCTTTCTAAGAATACCAGTGAAGAGACCGTCCGTCCATTCACGGGTAGTGCTGTCAAGGTTACCGTAGAGGCTCTCCTTCGACATGACCTTGGAGTCGATGATGTGGGAGACCCCTTCAACGCCCTCAACGCGCTGCATCGCTTGCAGTAGAATTTTCCAGGCAGCTGATTTACCGGCACCGGACTTGCCAACCATCATGACACCGTGGTGGATGCATTGAATTTGGTAGAGTTGCAGTGCCTTCGTGATCCACATCTCACTGTCGACGAGATATTGCTCTTTGGTAGCAATATCACGGATCGCCTGCGTGAGTTTCTCGAAGTTGGCAGGAACATAATCCACCCCAGCGAAGTCTTCCACCTGGATTTCCATCATGATTTCCACGTCTTCTCTAATAAGCTTAGGAGCGATTGTTTCTCGGAGACTTTGGACAATAATTTGAGGCTCGATAACATCGTCTGGGCCTAGCTCCCCGTCGGCGTTGGCAAGACGAGCGCGCTTAAGACCACCAGAGCTAACAAGCACACTCTTCAATGCACGAAGGCCGAAGTCGTAATGAGCCTGTTTGGAGAGTCGGGAAGCGCAGTGGTCGAAGAAGGGAACTGTCTGCTTGGAGAGAGGCTTGGCCTGCTTGAAGCCTTGGGAGAAAAGCATCACTTCCGCAATTAGTTCCTTATCCGGTTTCGACATGGCAACACTGCGGAACAGCTTCTTCAAGTTGTCCGGCAAGTTGGAACGACCAGCGTAGCCAGGGTTCATGGTAATGAAAATTCCGGTGTTGGAGTTCACAGCGAGTCGTCTTCCGACGAGTTCAATTTGGGACTTGTCGCCATCTCCGCCAGTCTTAAGACCAATTTGGATGTTCTGAATCTGCTGAGAGACAGCTGACAGAATACGTTCTTCCAGACGGTTGAACTCGTCAAAGCAACCCCACGCACCGACCTGGCAGATCCCGAGGAAAATCCGGCCCATGGCTTGGAAATCGAATGTGTCATCACAACAAAAGACAAGGGTGAAACGTCCAAGTTGCAAGCCCAATGCCTTGACCGACTCGGTTTTTCCGGTACCAGCAGGCCCATACGGCGAGCCACCCAGTCGCTGACAAAGAGCCTGAGTAAGGGTGAGGAAACAACGATCTGTGAGAGGCGTGCGGACAAGACGCTCAGGGACGCCCAGATACTCAAATCCGTAGGCGAGCTTAGCGTTGGCCATATGGACATACAGGCGCTCCAAGAAATCGGCCGAATTGTTGAAGACATAGCGCATCTGCAGAAGCCAATGGTAGTGCGTGGGTGTCGTAGCATTAAGGCTTATGAGCTTGGAGATGCAGTCGCGCTGGTGAACGAATTCCGTGATCATATGCTCACACTTCTTGCGAGTGATCGGATCGAGCTCACCCAGCACCGTGGCAGCCAGCAACTCGAGAATCCGAACTTCGGAACCGTGCAAAGTGGGGAGAGTTGTACCTCCTTCTTCCAAGGAATGTTGCACTGCGTTGGTCCAAGTAACCTGACTGGCGAGGACCACAATCTGAGCAGGGTAGTTAGATAAGAAGTCATTGAAAGCCGTTCGGTCTACATCGCTGCTGTGGTAAAGAACTCCGAATTGTTCAACGGCCTCGCCGAGAAGCTCCGCCAGAGTCAACTTCATGCTTGTCTCTAGGGCGGAGAGCCAGTCATTGATCCGAGGAGTCTTGAGGAGGTTGACCTCTTTCTTCAAACGGACTTCTTCACCCTCCTTGGAGGTGAATGCAACAATATTGTTATCATCATCCATGACAAGGCCTGACATTCCAGCAAACATCTTCTTGAAATGCTTGGCGACACGGAAGATGTCATTACTGTTACCAATAATCTCCAACAGATCCTCATCGCCAACAAAGTAGAAGCGAGGGAATGAGACACGTTCACGCTCCAAGTATTCACCAAGCGCCTTTTGGATTTTGTTGAGCAAATCAGCGAGCCTCTCCAAGGACTTTTGCACGTCAACAATTGCGAGAATATCCAAAACGAATGGAGACTTGTACACCTTCTTCATGACGGTAAAGAACTCGGAGTTAATATTCTGGAAACGTCCCGATTCCAAAGGAAGAAGATGCTTGATGTCAGCATTGCCAGTGAAGACGCCTTCCAGGTAGACCCATTGTCGCTGGACATCGATCCAGACGTCGAAAAGAACATGGACTCGGTTCAGTTTATCTTCCCATGCTGTGGCTTCTTCTTCGAATTCTTTGTAGTACGGAGAATGTCTCATGGCCTGGAGGGAGTTCAGATTCTCACTGCACTTGGCGAACAGATCGTCAAAGCCTTTGATCAGGCGGCATTTGTTCTGGTAGTGGACCAGGTCCAGAGAATAGTTTTGCCAAGTCTCGCGAACAGACTTCAGGAATTCCTCCAATGCCATCTCACCTTGTGCCTGTGCGATGATACCACGAATGATGGAATCGCTAGATGCGAGTTGCAGATCCCAGACATCACCAAGAGTCAAAGAGACAAGAGAGAAACGCTTGTCGGGTTTAAGACTCTTGTAAATCTTGTGCCAGTGTCTTTCCTTGACGGCTTCGGACTTCATGTCGGACAAAAGGGAGTTGACTTTCAGCAGCTGCCGAAGAACGTTTTGAATATGTTCGAAGGCAGCATATTGCCTCATGCGACTGGGCATCTCCTTGGTCATTTTGATCAAATTGTCGAGAGATTGTCGGAGCTTCCTGGGCTGCACGCTGGTCCATAGCCCATCACGAAGGTCATTGAGACTATTCCAAATAGTTGCGAGGGCAGCCCAGACAGACATGAAGTCTTGGACTTCCTCGAGGATGGGGGGAAGTGATGACTCGGAACTTGGGGGAAGATCAAGAGCTTCCTTGGCCTTTGACACCATCTCAAACTCAGACTGGAGAGACTCGAGACGAGACTGGAAAGAGCTCAGGGTCCGAGATGCTTCCTCAGGTGGAATAGTGCCAGACACCGGCTTCTCGTCATTCCATTGGCCAATGACTTCAGCGATCTTGTCGGCAATGACGTGGTCTTCGGCGCTAATCTTTGCACGCAGGCCTTCGGTTTGCTCGTTGACAATTTTGCTCTTGCGGCTAAGCAGCTCGTTGAGGGCTGCCCATTCACCATCAACATTCTCAACGTGAAGCCAGTCATACGGGAACTGGTAGCGTTGGCGAGCGAGTGTGGTTTGACCTTGGCGGAAGAGATCGACCTCGGGCTCCCAGACGCGAGTCTTCCGCTTGCATTGCTGAACGATGGTAATGAAAGACACGGCATGCGCCGTCGAAGAGGCCTCCAGGGTTTGGCCTTCCAAGTCCCTGCGGGCAGCAGCAATCTCGGAATGAACCTCTCTCATGCGGCCGCCAAGCTTGGAACCGAACTTGACGAGGATCTCATGCTGCCACTGGTCGTATTTGGCATTCACCTTGGTTTGGACTTGCTCGTAATCAATCCTGATGTTTCCGAAGACGCGGCTAACTTCGGAAGTATCGAATGTAGCCCGGCTCTTTCTGATTTCCTGAAGAAGCTGAAGCCATTGGGACAGGTCATCTCCCAGGATCTCGTAGACCTGCTCAGACCGAAGATCCCAAAGTGATTGGAACTGCAGCCACTTATCGACATACTCAGAAACATCATTTAGTCTCGACTCGACAACATTGTAGACTTCATTGAGTTCGTCAGTGCAACTTTGCGGGAGGTTGGAGAAGCAGACTTCGGACAAGCGGACATTTTGCACGACGATGGAGATCTGGTAGCGCGAGGGTTTGATCTTTTCTAGATTGCAAATCACACCGAGCCATGCATCAAAGTGGGAGAACCAGCTTGCGCGTGCGAATTGCAATGGTGGGTCCAGATGGAGGACTTGGTTTTTCATCAGAATCTCGTGGAAGAGTTCAGGGAACTGGATCTTGTAATTCGAAACATCCGTTTCGGCCGCCGCAAGTTGATGATGAGAACTAGTCGAGTTTTCATTGTTGGTACCTTGGAAGGTGAGGATCCACTCGCGCACAGCGCGAAGAAGTCGATCACGCAGAATTGCCTCGATTCTTCCATTAAGCTCAGCAACCCAATATCCAAGGTTCACGTAGTTTTCGAGGTTAAGCTTATCAACGGCAACTTGGATGCTGTCCAACCGTTGCTTGAAAGCTGATGCGTCGTATGGGCATGTCTTGAGTTCGTGAATGGATTTCTGGATGTTCTCGTTGATGGTGTCAAGAACAGTAGTTTTCGTCTGAAGAGTGGATGCTGAAATGGCAAATTCGCGGACAAATTGAACATGCTTGCTTTCAGATCGACCAGGCAAAGACGCCTCAATGGCGCCATTTGCCAACGCTGACTGCTTGACGTGTAGCTCGTAAGAATGGACAAAAGACTCCCAACGGAGAGGGATACCCTTAGCAACCATAACCTGCGCATCGTTCATGTAGCCGTTGAGAAGCATATTGACATCGGTCATCGACGCGATTGCTCGACTCGTCTGCAACAGAGTACGAACACTCTCCATCAGACTAATGGCGTAGGGATAAACACGCTTCGCCTCCTTTGAGATGTTGCTGACAGCATGAGGAACCTGGAAGTTGAGCCAGATAAGATTACGGACCTCTTTGAAGAGGGCGATGATCTGAGCATCGAAGTTGACTGCCAGCTCCAAAACGTTTCCTGCGGATCGGTTGCGCACGACATTAAACAGCCGTCCAGCGATTGTAAAATGGCGTCGTTGGACATCCCACAGCCATGACTCAAAGACAGGTCGGGTGTCCAGCTTCTTGCGGAATAAGTTACCCTCATTTTGCAACTTCTGGCCCTCGGCGTGTAGGTGCCAGTTCTCACCGAGAACGTTTTCGACCTTGCGCATGTAGCCATTGAGCTGATGTTCAATCTGACGAGTCCAGATAATGGCGCCCGACACGGGTGGCAGGTCCCGTAGTTGGGCCATAGCATGAGCTTCCGAATTACCGTACTGTTGCTTGAAGCGCTCATGCAAAGCACTGATGTCTCGCTTGACATTGTCAATAAGTTGCGTTTGATATTCGCCAATTGCACCACGAATCTTAGGACGAACGAGAAGGGCGTTGAACTTAGAGAAAACACGGAACATCTCATTGGCATTTCTGGCGGTCGCCAGACGGTCACGTAGACGAGCAATGATAGAATTCTCTACACGGGAAGTACGCTCACTGTAGGCAATTTCGGCCTGTTCCCAGGTGAGAGATCCCTCTGGTGAAACATCCAACACGTCCACGTTCTTGAGAGCAGCGTACGCGTGCGCAACTTCTTCCACGGCATCAACATCACCAATCTCCTCGACTATCACAGCGCCGTCGGCATCGACTCCAGCTCCATTCTCAGCAGATGAAGAGCTGTTGGGTCCAAGGACGTTGATAATGGTTTTCTGAAGTTGTTCATGGTTGATCCTGAAGGTGTCGACGTACTTCACCCGCTCGCGGGTTTTGTCGTGTCTCGCGTTGATCTTGATTGGGATGAATTTTTCGTTACGGCGACGTGTTGATTCGCGCGCAACATTTGTGAATTCCTTCAAGTTCTCGTCCCAGGTACGCCAGATCGCTTGTGTGGTCTTCATCAAGGACCGGAACTCACGGTAATCCAGGTGCAAGATCGTACGTCCAGTGATAAGCTCATGTATCTTCTTGTCAAGATCCCCCGAGATAGCTTCGACAAGTGAAAGTGCCCGCTTAATGGGGTAGGGGCAAATCTTCAACTTCTTATTCAGGTGAGTGAAAATCAAGTTCAGTGATTCCTGGACCTTTTGCAAGGAAGTCGCAGACAGGAGTTCATCGAGAGGGAAGTCTCGCATCAGCTGGTTGTACTTCTGGACCAATTCGGTGGCCTCTTTCAGCCCAGTGTCCGCCACGAAACTGAGGGTCGGCTGGTACCGTTTCGCATGGCGGAGAATGTCCATAGTCAACCGAACGCCCTCGCTTTGGAGCTGAGCATCGATTCCCTCCAGGGCGGCCTCTAGAGACAGCCAGAAGTTGACCTCGGGAGAAGCAGATTCGCTGTCCGGGTCTCGGGACATCTTAGTGATTGTCTGAATGGATCTAATCCAACCGTTCACGACATTCTGAATGCTGTTTGTAAAAGCGCTGCTCTCCAGTACGGTCGACGGGATCAACTCGACAGATGGTTTGATAGCACGTGCTTCCGCATCCTTCAGAGCAGCCTGTACCACTTCGTGAAGAGGCAGGTTCAGAGCTGGAATTTCCACATTCTGCTGGAGGTGCATCAACCCCAGCTCCAAGTCTGCGAATCTCTTCTTCGTTCCCGGGATACCGGTCTTCGCCTCCGTATCCGTTTTCGATTTCGTGCCGACGGCGGTCTCTTGGCTGCGAGTGTACGATTCGAAGTAAGGACTGAGACCATGGTGTATCATCAAATGTAAGATCTGGTAGGGCGACATGGAATTCCCCTGCTGGGCGGTGGTATTGCTAAGAGAAGCGGGACCAGGAAGATTCATGACTTGGACCTGCGACGCTATCGGAAGACTCATGTCGATTGGAGCAGGCCGTTTGATGATAGCAACCGAGGACACTGTTGTAGGAGCGGACGAGATATCGGAGGAGAGGTTGTAGACATATTGCACCGCTGTTTCTTCGCCAGCATAATTAGCATCGTATCCTCCAACGCCTAAACACTTCGCTTTGACGTACCTTGGTCCTCCGCTTCGCCGTTGGTTTCCTCCACTGTCACAATGTCCTTTTGCACATAGAGTGCGACTTGCGACTCCGAGGCGAATCGCGTACACCGTTGCAGTGTTTCATTGTGTCTTGATTCCGAAAGCAAGCTCCCAGCGCTTTCCAACTCGGACCTCTGGGCTCCCAGTGTCACCTGGAGCACTTCGGTCAAGTACTGAATGATCGCACCGGAATCAACCAAAGCTGCGCTCTCTGGTGCCGAGGCGCTATTTGGCACGCCTGATGAGGCGACCTCCATTATGCCGAGATTATTATGACGAAGACGAAATGTTCATCGGTGGTCAGGAACAATAGGAGCGCGGATCGGGTGGGTGTTTTAAGTGTTGAGATCGCGTCGAGCGGGAGTTGGGCGGGAAAACAGAGCAAAGGGATTGTAACAAAGGCTGGAAAGAAATATAAAATCTAATAGATTAAAAATGATTGCAAGATAAATTCCAGGCCTATGCCGTCCTGAGTCCTATGTCTGTTAAAGATTAAAAAGATAACTACGCGGCGTTGTTTGCTTTACTTCAGGGGATGCACACTATTCCCCATTAGGTTAAGCGTGACACGACCCCCATGCGGACACCGCACATCCATGGCTCCATGGCTCTCGTCCCTGGCCCGTTCCTTTCGAAGTATAAGCTTCACTTTATATTGGCGGGTAGGCTCTAGTTCTTGGATTTCCAATGTACATAGGTAGTAGGATCTTCAAATCGTATTTTGCAAATGCCACTAAAAATAGAACAAAACAACAAATTTCCCACGAGCCGTCGTCGCCGACAATTCCTCTCCCTTCAAACTGCCGTTCCGATATTTGCATGGTCCACAGTGACCTGTCCACCTTGACAAGCACAGTGGTATTTCTCCTGGAACTCAGAAAGTGATATTCCATCAATAACAGCCAATGCCCGGGTGCTAGCTCTCACTTTAGCATACCGACTAGAAGATGCGACTGCGCTGGCAATGGATTGGCCGTGCACCATAACCGCAGCAAAAACCCTGGGGTTTTCTCCCTCTACGGCAGGAACTTCTGCGGATTTCAAGCAGTAATCGGTGCATCGGTATTTGTGAGTCATTTGGCTATGGAGGAACGTCTATGGTCTATTAGTACGGAAGGTATAATATCAGCAGCAGGAGATGACATCACCGTTGGGTGCCTGTTTGCAAATGTGTCGTAAATAGACATGTCGTGAAAGAACGGCAGGATATGCCTTTTGAAGAAGGCCTCAATCACTGTGAAGTCGAAGCCAGAATCAACAAATATGGCACCGAGATAAGCCTCAAGCATGTCGGGAAGACACTGTAATTCAGTGAGTACATGGACTATGCCCATATTAAATAGAGAACTTACCTTTGGAGAATCTGACGTCGAAAGCCAATAGTCTACCTCTCCATTGCTTTCGCTCTCTGCAAGCTGAATTTCCTCCGCGTATTTGCTGTTTTGGATCATGAGAGGATTGCTGAAATGCTGAAGATGAAGATGAAGTCCCAGTTTTACAGCCAAAGCGCCAAGAAACTTGTTGGATACCATAGCCATCTATTGATTAGTCTTAGTCAGGAATTGTGCGTGACTTGGGTTTACTAAATAAAATACGGACCTTGTGTTCAGTCAACCACTGCGGATCTCGGTTGGGGAATCGATGAAACAGGTGCTCCACACACACCATATCCAAGAGTGCATCACCCAAGAACTCGAGCCGCTGGTAGCAAGGCACTTTGGCCCATGCCAGTGGATAAGATGGATGCGTGAAAGCCGACCGCAGAAGACGGGGGTACTTGAACTCGTAGCCTACTTTCTCAAAAATCTGCTGAGCCAAGTTCTTTTCGAATCCATCGGGCGCCCTATTCTGGTACGAAGGAATAGAATATGCAGAGATGTAGTCTTTCCATGAGGTTGCCGTGTGGTTTTTACTGTTGACGAAGACAGTCACAGCTTTGATAGCCATGTCATAACGATTGTCATCACCTCCTGAGAGCAGCGATGCTCCTATTAATGCCTCGCAGACATCCGCTATAGTTTTCTCGGCTAAGGAGTGCTTGCCTTCACTGTCAATAAATTTGGCGTGGTCTCGGCCATACTCAAGCGAGAGACCCGGGGGGTACCACATGTGCCTGTAGTTGAGGTCAGTTAAACACTCACTTGGTAGGATGAACTATAAATAACATACCGAGAGAAACCGCGACTACGTATGAACTCATATAACTTCAGTTCAATTGCGTTCTTGAACAGGTTCTTGTTGCAGATGAGACACATTCTGTTGACGTGATAGTCGTATTCATCATCGTCGGGATTTTGAGCGAAGAGTGAAATAGATGTTGCCATCTTGAGCACAGAGTCTCCTAGTAGCTCAAGGCGCTCGTAGTTTCTCCCCATTCCTCGCTGAACGTGAATCTGCAGGCTCCGGTGCTCTTCGGTGTTATCCGAATCCTTGGTGAAGGCCTCCAGGGCATATTCGAGCTTAATATTACCAAGACCTAACATGGTGCATCCTTCCTGGGCAATCAGGTAAGACTCCATTCGAGAAATGATCGCTGGAAAGACAAAACAGGTCGCGGCCACAGACGTGGAGATCTGAGTTATATATTAGCATGTGGGTGAGCTGAAATTCAGACGGATACGAAACTAACCGCCGATATAGCCAACGGCTGAGGGCAAATGACGCATCTCGAGTTGGATGCCCTCTCTTCCTCCGCCGCTTTGTCAAGAAAGTTCCGCCGAAGGCAGATCAACTCTGCCTGTAAGACCGGTTGAGTCCAGATACATCGATCAAAGAATTTCGGACGTGAATTTTTGCTCAAACTCAAAGACCAATTCATGATATCGTCTGACCATTTTCGAGATGGTGCGTAGGATGGGGGGGGGTCTGAAGGACGTAAATTGGGGTCTATAGCAAGCGGGAAGTATCGATACTTTCCATTCCAGTCGTCGTAGATGAATCTGGTCAGCAACGATTCCGGCTCCATGTCAGTAGACCACATAAGCTTGGGGTTATCTTGGACGTATTGCAAAGCTGCCCAGTCAATTATGTCAAAGAGACTTGCTGACGTTCTAATGTCGACATCTTCTCGAGCAGGCGCAAGCCAGTACGGAAACTGTTCCGAGACATGCTTATAAGTCTTGTGAAATATGTCGTGAAAGACAGCAAGTGTAAATGCAGTCAAAATCTCGAGCTCTTCGGAAGCAACGTCAAGGCACCCGTCAATACACAAAGACTGGACTGTAGTCTCGATATCATCATCCAAGAAGACAGGAAAAGTGGGTATTGCTGTGATTCGCTCACGTATCAGCAAGACAATACTTCCATGAGTTCGAGCCAGAGGCACTGATGGAATGAGACGAATAACTATCGCGTAGAGACGTGTTGGAATAGTTCCCTGCTGCTTAGCCCAGATTGAGGGCTTGGTACGCATTTTGTACTGATTGGTCTTTTTTGAAGTAATGGCCAATTTAGCATTGCGCATCGCTGGCAGGCGCTTGTGGTAGACAGAGTTGAAGTGCTCATCCAACAGATTCCTTTTGCGAAGCAGCAAACATGCATCGAAAGCAGCGGACTGCTTAGCGAGTGATTTCTTTGATTCGGAGCATCCAAGCACTCTTCGCACAGGCGACTTCTCCGGCATAATTATTTCACAGCTGAATGATTCGTTTTCTGACATGACAATGTATGTGACCGAGGCCGAGATGTCATTTTCGTATTGCTGAGATTTTGTCCCCCGTTAGCTTTGATGGTGCAAGTCAGTAGAAGCAAATTGGCTCTTACCAATGAGCTGGCAAACCGCGCCAGGACACCAATCGCATGGCGATAGGTCAACATGGCACCTGTGCTCGTGATAGTGTATGTTCTCTTCCGATCTTCCTCGTGAATAAGTACACCCATATCGTGGTCGTCTCCGTACAATTTTCGATCCTCCGGCAGCAGGTTGCAGAAATTCTTCATGAGGTGCTGTTCATGGGTCAATTAGTCTAGTGCTATATCACCTTGGAAGGACCCTTACCTCTGCTCTTCGGACCTCCTGTAGTCTCATGCTGTGGTTGCGATTACCACTTTCAACCATGGTTGCATACTGCAAAATAGTGAGTAAATCAATTGCATCTCATGAAAGGTGAAGGAAACCTGACCACTGAGTCGGCGCGTCTGGCACGGCCTCGGCTTTGGACGTATTGAATAACCGTGTCATACAGATCGAATCTTTATCTGTCAGGAAAAGCAATAGCAAGGGTCAAAATGCTAGAGGCCATACCTAACCACCAGGTTACAGTCTGGGATATCAAGGCCTTCCTCTGCGACCGACGTTGCAAACTGAGAATGATTAGATTTTCTCTACAAGCAGCCTTTTGGTTTGTGTAAAAGCTCACCAAGCAGTTGACTTCACTTTTTCGGAACTTGACCAAGACAAGAAACTGCCGACGAAATGTGGAATTCATTCCTAGGGCATCCCCTTTGCGGACACCGACCAAGGCCTCAGGACGGAGGTTTGGAAATTGCAGCTTTTCGCACAGCTGTAACAGTACTTTCGCTGTATTGCGCCTTTGTGTGAACACAATGCATTTGGTATCTGGCGACTTCGCAAACTGTTCTTGCAGCTTTCTCATCAAAAGCTCGACTTTGGAGCTGAGATCACTCGGCGTGAATGTCTGGTTTGCAGTGTACACTTTGACCAGCTGATTGGCTTCTTGAATCCGCTTGGTCTCCTCTGAGGCCTTTTCAGAATCCTGGGGATCAGAATCGGTCCCCTTGCCGATACTGCCCTCCAGCTTGGGCAACACTTCGTCCGCCAGGGCCAGAGCCCATACCTGGTCTGCGCACCAAGCCCCTAATTCTGAGCTTGCAACAGATGCAAATCGAAATGCCCCTTCAAGGATTGGCATATTCCCATATTTGGTTTTCAAAGTACCATGCAAATTGGTCTCAAACGGCGGAGGAAGCTTGTCGTAGACCCATTCCTCCTCTATTGGCTTGTTCACGAAGTTTCGCAGAAGGGCAAGATCCGATGTTGTTGCGATGCGACTATTTAAAAGAGTCTCAAGTTGCCTATATACAGTAAGCAGAAGCTTTCACTATTGTTTATTTTGAGGCGCTCACATTGCTGCTTCCGCTATGTCACACTTGGCATCAACCGGGGAAGCAGTCATCCCGAAGATCCTTGGCCGCTTGTCAGGATCCGCCTTCAGATAGGAGTCTCGGATGATACTGGTGAATATTAGCTTTGCCGTGATGATATAATCAAACAATGGGCTCCATACCGAGCATACGGATGCTCCTTTTTGGCATGGTGGGCTTCGTCAAAAATCAGAAGATTGATCTGGTCAATCCCAATATGGCCATTCAGTAGAGACTGGTTCAGGATCTCTGCTGTGCATACAATCACCATGTACTTTTCAAGGTGATTGTTCCAAGTCTGCTGGTCCCAAAGATCAGGTCCTAGATTGCCGAAAAAGTGAGCGACTCTTTGATCGAGATTGTTTCTCAAGACCGCAGACTGTTGAAAAACCAGGGTTACACTGTCCACCAGAAAAAACGCAACGCGAGGTTTTCTACCATTTGCACGTTTGTTGAGTTCGACTTGGAGAATATGCTTAAGCAAAAGCACGGCCACTAAAGTCTTCCCAGACCCTGTGTCGAGAACCGCGATTGTGTTGCTAGCCCGTGCTCTTTCAAACAGCTCAATTTGGTATTCGCGAGGGTCCAGGACCCCACCCCCGGGCTCTGTATTTGCGAGCAAACGAGCGGTTGAAAGTTCCGCATCAGATAATTCGATATGTGCCCCATTGGGGCCGTTGCTCGGTCCGTTGACAACATGCTCTTCAAGGCTTCCAAGCTGTCAGCATAAATAGCGTTGAAGCTAAGATACATTGGAAACTTACAGTGCAGTGAACATAGCATTTTGAGCTCTGTGTCGGTGCGACTCCGTCAAGCGTGGGGGCACAGCTTCATCACCAGATAGGTCTGAGGCGGTGTCTTCGTGCTCCATGTTGATAGTCTCGTGTGCTAGGATATGTTGAAGAAGAAGGGTTGAAGAAGAAGAAGAAGAAGAACAAGAAGATAATAATAATAATAAAGCTACAGAAGTGGGAAAGTCAACTCCGGCGAGAGAAGAAGTAGTATCTAACTTGGTAAAAGTGAACGAGTTATACGGTTGCTCCTTCTTACTTAGGTACGGATTTCTTAGAAGTGAGGTGAGAGTGATAGATCGCAATGTATTTGTAGGTGTATTGGGAAGGCTATTCTAAAAGGGTTCCATTTGTTTAACAAATATCCATAGACAGTTTGCCTTAGCCTTTTCTTTGATATTGCAATGATTCCAAATAGTGAGGTCCTTTGCACTTTGAATATCCCAAGAATCACACATCTGCAGGACCTATATATATATGCACCCAAGCAGTCTGTTCCAACGACAACGTAAAACTAGGACCAAAGATATTTATGCACAGGTAAAATTAGTAGACTATAAAATAGATCTGTGAAATTATCTTAAAAGAACGACTTATCTGCAGAAAGACTAAAACAAAGGAGAGCCATAGAGGAGAATAAGAGTGAAATGAGCACATATCAATACGACCAATCACACTATATTTGGCATAGAAAGAACATATGATTTATAAGAAAAGGAACTCTTTGAATTAAGCATACATAGGAATAGTTTTGATTCCAACCTTGGAATAAGTTCAAAAGGATGAGGAAGATCGAGGTATGAGCCCCTCGCCTTGCCAAAAGGCTTATCTGATAAGAGCTTGGCCTTATCGCCTTATCGTATTTCCAAAACTCAGATCCAGATCGCGGGGGACACGCGAACCATTTCCAAGCACCTCTCGTACCTTATCTTCTACCTAATTTAAGTCCACAACATCAATATCAGAACCAATGGAGGAACCGCAGAGTCTTCGCTCTCTATTTGCATCAGCAAAGGAGCAAAAGGGTGCACTGGGATCGCGGGGTGATACCAACGCCGAGAGCTACCGAGACGAGGTAAATGCGACGATCGCCAAGTTCCAAGAATGCCAGCGTCAAGTGAGCATGCTGTCCCTGTTCAGCTCCAATGAACTGTTGGAAGATATTTCAACCAGTGATATCCAGTAGGTTACCTTGATTCCCAGCATTGCGTTGCCCATTCGGCTGATTTGTTGTCCAGGTACATGACACTGGAATACCATCTAGCCGAGCTTATGCAGCGAGTTGCTACCTCAGACCGTGAAGCGGCTCTCAAGCGTACGCTCGAACAATATGAGAAATACCTGATGCGCTTGGATGAGTACTTGCTACTTTCTGGCGGAGACAAGAAGCTCTTTGAGCAATACATGGCCAATCCGACCTCGTTTACCCTGGCGCCAGCCAACGACGCTGCTGCCAGACGGGAAATTAAAGTGACAAGGTTTCGGGAAGAAAAAGAGCTCAAGCAGAAACTGGAGGTATGTTGAATTTCTTCCTAGATGTCGTTCGGGGTTCTTGCTTACCCTATTCAAGTACTTCGCACGTAACGAAGCTCGACTGCAAAGCGACGATGATGACACCCGATCCCTCTATCTAGCAGAGATCCAGCTTTACACCCACCAGACCTTCCAGGCCTTAGATCTCCTGATTCAGGAATTGTCGATACTTTCAGCTATGCGCAACGCGCCGTCCCGTCCCCCACCGACGGATGATCCCAGACAGCGAAGCAATATTGGAGGTTTAAATTACTCGGAGAAGTTGGATCCTTCCATGTCACAGCTTTTGGGGGGAGGCAGAGGTGGTCCTATCCTGAACAGCAAAGGAAAGCCAATGCAGCCGTTTACATTGTTGGGTCGGCGCGCAGAAATGCAACAAGGAGTCTTCCGTCCGGGTCATAACCTTCCTACTATGACAATTGAAGAATATCTCGACGAAGAGCACAGACGAGGAAATGTTATTGAAGGAGGAGGCGAAAAGTCTGGCATCAAACCGCTAGTTGACGAGGACGATCACAACATTGCCGACCAGGAGACGATGAAGGCACGAAATTGGGACGAGTATACTGAAGCTAATCCGAAGGGTGCTGGAAACACACTGAATCGGGGATGATTTGAAATACTCTACACGAATAGAGCTGCTTTACTATAGTCCAGAAAGCCAGACTTCCTGGCGGATATTCTTGATATCTTGAGCGAGTATGAGCATACCAGACGAGAAAACTCGTTCGCTTCCTTATTTTCACAGGGTATATCGCCCTAGTTAGAGTAAAAAGTCTAGCATTCAGACCGCAGTAGAAACGCTCTCCTCGGCCTTGTTCCGTTGGATAGCTTCGAGAATGTCTCCAGCGCCATCAGCTACCAGGGCCTTGGCTACGGTGATGCCGAAGGCCTCAGCACTTTCAGCAGAGGTGACATCGGCTTCCAGTTCTACCTGAGCACATTCCTTCCCATCGACACTGACAACAACAGACCGCATTCGCAACTGCTTAGCACCCTGCGCATTTTGGACCCATTCGGTTTCAACCCCTAACGGGGCACTGCAGCCTCCCTCGAGAGTCCGCAAAAGACTGCGCTCAGCCAAGACCGAAAATGTGGTATCCTGATGACCAATCCTGTCCAACATATCCTGCAGAATAGTGTCTTCCTTGCGAATTTCGATACCAAGGGCACCCTGTCCGACAGCATAGAGCATGCCGCTATTCTTGGAGTCCAAATATTGGGTGATACGATCCGCCAAATCAAGACGCAGCAGACCAGCAGCGGCTAGAATGATACAGGCGTAAGGGCTATCTTCAGCGTCTAGCTTTGATAGGCGAGTGCCGATATTGCCACGGACATCCTGGACCTTAAGGTGGGGGTATTTCCGGGCTAATTGTGCTGTGCGGCGGATGGATGAGGTTCCAACTACGGACCCAGCGGGGATCTCGGACAGACTCTTATAAGGCAAACCTTGTTTCACCACAAGGACATCCCTGCTATCCTCGCGGGGCATGCTCGGACCTAGCTTGCAGGAAGCGGGGAGAGTAGTGGGTACATCTGATATTTCGAAGAAGTCGTCGTCAGCACTTTTCTTAGGGTTGAAACAGCTATGCTGAAATTGAGACATTATCAAACCTTTCAGCGAGTGCACGATAACATCGACCTGCCCGTCGATCATCAATTCTTCCAATTCCTCCGTCCATAGGTTCTTGGTGGTGAAATCCCGGAGTGCGATAGTGGTATTCAGGTCACCAGCTGTCTCTTTGGAGAAGATCTTATACTCATATTGCGGGAATTCCTTCTTCAATGCGTCGAGGACCAGGTTTGTCTGAAGCAGAGCCAGTTTGGATTTGCGGGTGCCGATAGTGAAGGTGCGGGTAGTCATTTTGAGGGGAAAAGAAAGCGTATCCGGGATAATAACGCTTGTAAAATGCGAGTACAGTAAATGTGTACGACGTTGTATGAGCTATGCCCGCAGGATACCAAACAGCCGAGGAAAACCACGCGAAGAGGCGAAAGTGGATTTGGAGACCTCCGATCACGGGACACTTGTAGATCAGGTAATTCCAGCTGGATTACAACGTTTTAAGTACATATATACAATAATCTAGGAAATAACAATAAGTCAATAATAGACTTTGATACAATACATGTCGATCTATAAAATTAGATATAGACTACAATCAAAAAGCAATCCTTTTAATTTTTCCCCAGTCGATCGTCAACCTCGGCTTCGGGACGTGGAGATTGGGAGACATGCGACTTATCTCCCCCGGACTTCCCATCTACGTGATTCTGGAACCTCCATCTCTCCTCTCCTTATAGTCCATTTACCTTTCCCCCTGTCCACATTCCCCATTCCCCATTCCCCCTGCATTTTACACTTGATCTCCCATCCTCATCTTTGCCACCCCATTCCATCATCACCAGGGCCCGTACAAGATGGGATCCAACGGTAGAAGTACCAAGCTTCCCCTCGTACCTCTGCCCAAGGGCTCGGTTCTGCTACCCGGCGTAACTCTCCGTATTCCAGTCTCCAACCGTCCCGATCTCGCTAATCTTCTTTCGTCACTTGTGGACAAACCTTCGAAGCGAGATGCGTCTACCATCACCTTCGGCTGTGTTCCACTTAACTCGCCGTTCCTGAGCCAGGATGGACAGAAGCTCCTCGAAGGCGAGGACTCGGACTCAGAGCGAAAGGAGGAATACGACTCGATTGACGCCGGTCAGGCACGGAAGGAGGACCTGTTCCAATGCGGCACCGTTGGCAAAGTCATCGGAGTTCAGCGCCGGGCCTACTCCGAACCATTTTTGCTTGTTCAAGGCTCGCAAAGGTTTACTATTAAGAAGGTCTTGCGAGACCGGCCATACTTTGAGGCCGAGGTCTTCATGCATGATGAATCCAGTTAGTTTCCACGATCACAAAAGCACAGGGACCACATGGCTAATCATATCCTATGCTTCTAGACTCTGGCCAAGGTGATGCCGAAGTCGCTGCGCTATTCCAACAATTGAGACAGCTCTCTCGAGAGCTTCTTACCCTCTTACGCCTCTCCTCATTACTGTCGGCAGCCTCCTCTCGTCTCTCGCCACTCGTTGCCCGAAAGTTCGAGCTCTATATATCAAAGACGGAATTGTCACAGGCTGGGAAGTTGGCCGATTTTATGGCAGATGTATCTGACGCAAGCTTTGAGGAAAAGCTACGTATCCTCCGCTCGCTGGATGTTAAGGAACGCCTGGAGAGGGTGGTTGAGATCCTCACCAGACAGGCACAGCATATTAAGAGTAGCGTCAGGGTCACCTCGGTTGGCTCGACGTCGTTCCCCTCTTCCGGAATGGATATCAGTCAGATTGACCCCCGTGAACGTGAGCTACTCGCGAAGCGTGCAATTTCGGGTCTCTCTGGCATGGCGCCCCCTAGCGGGCGTGGCAATGACGAAGAGAAGGAGCCTAATGAAGTAGATGAGCTACAGCAGAAGTTGAATGATGCGCAGCTTAGTCCTGAAGCTCGGAAGGTTGCGGACAAGGAACTGAAACGCCTTCGAAAGATGAACCCTGCTAACGCCGAGTACGGTGTTTGCCGGACTTATCTGGAAAACTTGTCAGAAATCCCATGGACCAAGGTGACAGAGGATCAGCTTGGACCAGACACATTGAAGAATGCCAGAAAGCAGCTGGATGAGGACCACTACGGCCTGGAGCGGATCAAGAAGCGTCTGCTGGAGTATTTGGCCGTGTTACGCTTGAAGCAGTCCACCAACTCGGACGTTGAACGTCAAATCTCAGGACTGTCCAGGGACTTGGACGCCTCGGCGGTCGGAGATGTCGAGAAGGATGTACCCCTGCTGTCAGAGTCTGACCGGGTTGCGTTGGAGACCCGCCTTGAGATTCTCAAGTCCAAGCGTATGACCGACAAGTCCCCTATCTTGCTTCTAGTTGGACCCCCTGGAACTGGTAAGACCAGTTTGGCCAGGTCCGTTGCGGCCTCGCTTGGCCGAAAATTCCACCGGATCTCCCTTGGTGGTGTCAGAGACGAGGCGGAAATCCGGGGCCACCGACGCACCTACGTTGCAGCCATGCCTGGTTTGATTGTGAATGGGTTGAAGAAGGTTGGCGTTGCAAACCCCGTCATTCTGCTCGATGAGATTGACAAGGTCGGCGGCGCCAACTTCCAAGGCGACCCGTCCGCCGCAATGCTGGAGGTTCTTGACCCTGAGCAGAACCACACCTTCACCGACCACTATATCAACATCCCTATTGACTTGAGCAAGGTTCTATTCCTTGCTACTGCCAACTCCCTGGAGACGATCCCGGCACCTCTGCTTGACCGCATGGAGACCATCTCCCTGTCTGGATACACCACTGTTGAGAAGAGGCACATTGCTAAGCAACACCTGATCCCGAAACAGATTCGATCCAACGGTCTCACCGACGGCCAGGTAAATCTGTCCGACGAGGTGATTGATAAGACCATCACCTCGTACACCCGTGAGTCAGGTGTGCGCAACCTGGAGCGGGAACTTGGCTCTATCTGTCGCCACAAGGCCGTTCAATATGCCGACGCCGGGGACGCCGACCGCCTAACTGATTATAACCCTGTTGTATCAGTCGATGATTTGGAGGATATCCTGGGCATCGAGCGATTCGAGGAAGAGATCGCCGAGAAACACGGTCGTCCCGGTGTGGTCACCGGCCTTGTTGCCTACTCTACCGGTGGCCAGGGCAGCATCCTGTTCATCGAGGTGGCAGACATGCCCGGCAACGGACGCGTCCAGCTAACCGGTAAGCTGGGCGACGTGCTCAAGGAATCCGTCGAAGTAGCCCTGACATGGGTGAAGGCACACTCCTTCGAGCTCGGTCTCACCCACGACCCCAGCGAAGACATTATGAAGAGCCGTAGCCTGCACGTCCACTGCCCCTCCGGCGCTATTCCCAAGGATGGTCCCTCTGCTGGCCTTGCCCACGCTGTTGCCTTGATTTCCTTGTTCAGCAACAAACCCGTCCCACCCCAGATCGCCATGACTGGCGAGGTCTCCCTCCGCGGCCGGGTCTTGCCGGTCGGTGGTATCAAAGAGAAGCTGATTGGTGCTCTGCGTGCGGGCGTCAAGACCGTGCTGCTGCCAGACCACAACCGCAAAGACGTTAAAGATGTCCCACAGGAAGTCAAGGATGGTCTGGAAATCATCTATGTCAAGTATGTTATCTCGTTTCAACCTCGGTTTAACTCAACTGCTAACACTTGTTCACAGGCACATTTGGGAAGGGCTGCGCCAGGTCTGGCCTGATGCCCAGTGGCCAGGCCAACACCAGATGAACTTTGTTGAGAGCCGACTGTGAACCGTTCTCAACGCCCGAAGTATAAGGCGCTTTGCTTTGCCTCCCTGCCTCGTCTGTTGTCCAGCACTGCGGTCCCCCTACCCTCATTTCTGCATAGCGTATAATAGCCCGAGGCCCCAGTGATTCGTATTTAATCAACTTGTCTTTTGTGATGCGTTCATGCCAGTTAATATTTCGTGTCTATATCACTCAATATACGGATTCAGTTCTGCAACCAACACATCAATTTACAATTTACAATGTTTTATCTCAATTAAAGATTTGTGCAGACCTTGACCAGATCAGAAAAAGATGATACGCCACGTTCAAGATGTATACAATCTACCCCAAGAGTATAATACACAGATCCAGCCAAAATAACATGGACCATTAGATAGAACAAGAAACACCAATTTTCCCCCAATGGAGGGAGGCAAAAAGACCATGAAGAACAATGCAAGGGATCCCATCAAAACCGATTACCGCGCGCCGTGCTTCCGCCCCTTAGCATACCAAGCCGGCAGCGTAGGAGCACGGGCGAACCCGCCATTCTTAACCGCTTGGTGTGGCTCCAAGCCCAGAGCCTTCCAGGTCGGTCTCCAGGTCTCTTTGTTCTCGAGCAACGCCTTGGCCTGCTCCTTGTAGGCATCACGCAACTCCTGATCGGGCTGTTCACCCTTGTTCGGCTTGGGGTTCTCCTTTTCTTGTTGGTCGATCTGCCACTTCTCGGCCTTTGACCAGCTTTCATGCTCCCAGCTATTGGTGGAGATTGGTTAGTGATGATGTTCAGCCTGGGTGAGGTGCATGTGTAGTATTGGGCATATAGAAAGAGGGAAGACAAAGGAATTGAGCTCGAAAAGGACGAGAAGGTAAAGGGTAGGTGTCACGTACGGAGTGAGATCTTTCGGCTCCTCGGGGTACACGAAGGGCTCCTTCAATTCAACGGTCATGCGCTTCTGCGACTTAGGTCGGCGCCACGGGCCGAAACCCTTGTTATCGCGCGAGATTCTTGTGATCGGTTGTGCCTGGACGTAACTGCGGATGCTGAGCGTCCCGACTCCATACAAGTGCCATAGGTAGCTGCGGAGATCGAACTTGTTGAAGTTGAGGGGGACGCGGAATTGAGCATATCGGGGGGTGAGGTTCGGGGTTCGGACGAGAGCAATGCGGAATTGAGGTCTATTGAGGCGAGAAATTAGTTGTGGTGCTCTTTTATTTTATGGCAAATGTTTAATGGCCGCTCAAATCTGCTGATATGCTGGTTTGGTCGAGCGGGGGTGGTGTCCTTGGAAATTTTGGGCAACGTACAGGTACACGGGCTTGCCGACGACGCTGGGCCATTTGGATTTTGGGGGGGGTTGGACCCCAGCCTGGTTTTGTAGGCGGCGCAGGGCCTTCGCTTGAACGCTGCTGAGACGCACCATCGTGTTGTCGAGTGGAGGAATCTGGAGGTTGGAGGTGCTTGCGGATCGCGTATCAAAACTGCATTGGCCGATCTGGTCACGTGCCTTCTAAGTATACGCCAATAGTGGACGACACAATACTCACAGTTGGACATTCAATCAAGAGTCGGAATTGGTTACGCTGTGTTTTGGGTTCAGTATTGGGTATATTTTTCAAAATTTCCTTCCTAAACGCAGAGTTTAGGTATTCTAGAAGACATAATTTTGAACTCTATTACATGCTTTATTCATCGTAAATAGTCATTAAAAAAAGCCCTAGATCGATTCTTTTTATTGCTCCGCCGATCCCGAGACTCGAAGTCCTTCTAACCGCTTGGTGTTGTCGTCGACATCTTCGGAGCCCTTGGTCTCGTGAGTATCACTGGCCTCCTCCGCTTCAGACCCAGACTCTTTCTCATCATCCTCATCCACATCCTCGTCATCCTCGCCGCTATCCTTAGAAACCTCTCCATCTCCTTTGACTCCCACATCTGCCATATAAGCCTCGAGCTCACGGGCCATCTTGCGCGAGAAACCTGAGGCTTCAACTTCAACATCGAGACGTTTGCCGGGGTTCTTGAGGAGCTTCTTTCTCGCCTCGGCGAATGTAGGGCCCTTTGATTCGCTCACGAAGTGGAACTTGCGCTTGAAGTACCGCTTGATACATTCCACATCACGGTCAAAGTACATTTCAGCGTTAACGTGGTCTACAGACACCATCTGCGGGAAATCAATGATAACCGGGACCAGCCGGATATGCTCATCTTCCTCTTCCTCAGTGAGCTCTTTCCCCTTCATTTCGGGGTCTAGCTCTTCCTTGATAAGGATATTGAACTCATTGAAATCACCATGGATAAGGCCATATCGCGCAAGTTCCAAGATCATATTCATAAGCTCGGAATATAGCCCAGCGGGATCCGCAACTTTTGAGATTTGGCGCAGAGGGAAGGCATCAATTAGACTCATGACGATGGTGTGTCGGTTCTGGGCAATGGGCTCGGGGACGGAGAATCCGTTCTCGCGCAGAGCCTTCATGAAAGCGAACTCCTTCATTGCTGCCAATCGAGACATGTACATCCATGGGGCTGAGCTGCGGTGTCGTAGGTAGTCGCGGTTTGTCTTGACTGTTCGGAACGAGATACGGCCGAGACGGTGGATTTTCATAATGCGCTGTGCTCCGGTGCTGTCTGCCACCACGATGATGTCTGATTCCTTTCCCACGCCGATTTGGTTACCAACCGAATAGATGACCTTTGACTTTTGGTGCGCGTTCAGCGCAAGATAATCCAATCCTCCGTATGCGAGTCGGTAGCCGTCATCTATATGCATGAGACTTGTATTAGTGATAAGCTCAGATGCAGAAGTACATGGAATGCATACACTTGGCATTCTTGACCTTTGCAATCAAATTGATTTTCGCGAGGTTTGAGATTGCGCGATTGACACCGCTGCCGCCTCGGAGGCCCGAAAGTTGCGAGATCAACGGCGTTGGGACGACCTCATGGTTTCGGCTGCCAGCTTCACACTAGAACAATTTACACGTTAGCTAATGAAGAATGCGCGACAGAATCTCCCCAAAGAAAGAACATCGCGGGGTAAACCAAAGAGGAGGGGCCGATAAGTACCGCTGCAAGAACTCGGAAATCCTCGGAGGTGAGGTAGCGAATAGCCTTGGCGTCGAGTTTCATGGCTGCGAGGAAATGAAGGAGCTTTTCACTCTCTTCCAATTTCCCTAAATTGATTCGTTGAAGTCCAGAACTTCAAGACGAGTTGGACCAGTCAACGATGCAGCGGAGGAAAAAGTTGATAAGAAACTAGCCCTAAGCCCTATTTCCTATCCGGGCTGAGAACCTTGATAGCTTCACCTTTACATGGGTAGCATTATGCGATAATTACAACGTTCTGGCTGGATATCTTTCAAACGTGGATGAAAACCAAGGCCTGCTTCAAGGTGAGTATCGTTACTCATATACCAGGCTCCACAAATCTACGGAGGTTCGAAATACCTACTTCGTAGTCTACTCATAGATCCAAGCAGTTGTAGAAGCCAAACAGATGTAAAAGTTGTAAAAATAAATCCATGCTATTCTTCATTCGTTCTGAATACATTAGATCCAACGATAACCCGACCACTATACGAGTCCCGCTGGTTGCGAGCGATGGATGTAAATCGGGGAATATCTAGTCTAGCTTGCTTATTCGGGGTTTTCATAGTCCGGGTTCTGGAAGATAGGTTAGTACTGGCAATTTGGATTTGAGATAGTGATACATACTTTGCGCAAGATGACCAAGCCTTCGAGAGTGCTGCTCAGAGGGATATATTGCTCATCTTCAAGCTCGGCTCTCTCACCGTAGGCCAGGAGGACTGGCGTGCTCTGAGTCTGCCATCCAGTGATAGTCTTCGGGCGACCCGCCTGGCCGACCACGTCCACAGCCTGACCAACGCGGACGTTGACGGTGAGTGGCTGAAGGTCCTCATCGAGGGTAATAAGGAATCGGGGGAACATGGCGGTAATGAGGAAGTAGAGCAGGTAGTGGTGCTCAGCGAGAATGAATTGCTTGGCATCAATGAGTGATACAAGCACGGTAAGCAAACCCGCTGCTGAGACACGGGAAAGGACCTGTCGGTCGGTGTGGAAGGGGTTAAGCGTCATGGTACCCTTGCCCATGTGTAGGAGACCCTGGGCGATGCGAACCATGAATAGTGAGTTCTGGTCGCGGTGGTAGTAGCTGGCCAATTGCCGGAGAAGCTGTGCGATACGGGCATTGTTG
The DNA here is from genome assembly GCA_911456345.1 of Penicillium egyptiacum. Classification (NCBI taxonomy): domain Eukaryota; kingdom Fungi; phylum Ascomycota; class Eurotiomycetes; order Eurotiales; family Aspergillaceae; genus Penicillium; species Penicillium egyptiacum. The sequence goes on from CAJVRC010000898.1 coordinate 637,917, forward strand.
GTACCGGCGCCACAGAGACCCATGGCGAAGATGGCATTAATGGCAACATCATTGTCATTGTCGTGACTGTATCGGGACAGTGTGTCGTAGACCTTCATTTGTGGGTTGCTGGGGCTGATTAGGCCCATAGCTAGGGGGACAGCCCGGCGAATGTTGCTAGATCCGTAGTGCATGAGGTGACCGAACTGGCGGAGAATCATATCCTGTCCGACATCTTCGCCCATGGAAATGAGAGACAGACCGAGAACAGCATACGACTGAACAAGCTCATCACCCTTGTTCTCCTCCTTTTCTTCAATGAGGTCATTGCAGATGTGGAGGAGCTCTTGTAGCTTGAGCACCGTACCAGTACCTGCCCAAGCGCATACTGAGGCAAGGACTGAAGTGGGCCTAGCCATGGGGTGGTCAACTGCCTTGAGGATGTCAAGGATGACATCAACCTCCTCTTGGCGGCCGAAGTACAGAAGTGCTAGACCAAGGGCCATGAACCTTGTCCACTTGTCCTTGAGCTGCTTCTGACGCTCCTCATCCATCAAGGTCGTCGCGATTGCCTCACTAACCTGGTGGTTTGATGAACCAACAAAGATGAGACCCAGTGAAACTGCTGCCATGGCAGACAGCTGCATGTCTAGTGAGGCGTCCTCCACAATCGGGAGGAGAACCTCAAGCAGTTCTTCCTTGTTGGAACCGGCATATGCCAAACCAAGACCCATGATGGATGCAACTCTCATCGGCACGTTCTTCGCCTCAAGGTTGTCAGGATCACTCAAGAGGGCAAGGGCGGGGTCGGAGTCAAGTCGGACGCCAGAGTTTAGGATACCAATAGCGAGAAGTGCACCAGCCTTAACTTGGTCTTCTTGCGCGTAGGTGAACTTGTCGATCTTATCCAACCCATCCTCGACATCACGGTGTAGTAGCATACCCAGCGACGCAGTTGTAGAAAGCATGCCATCATCCTTGGTCTTCCACACCCATGGGCGCTTATCACCCTCCACTAGCATCATGTCATCGTTGCCAAAGCCAGCGTTGGCAAACGAGTTGACAAATGCGCTGGCCAAGTTGTGGCGTGCCGAATCAAGATTGGTGAGGCCGGCTCCACGGCTGCTCTCAAGATGTGTCTTGTAGATATCCTCCGGCATCTTCGGGTCCAGAATATTGAGTTCCTTGCCCAGAGACTTGAAGTGCTTCGGAATAGAAGTGTTGTTGAGGCAATCAGCCAAGGCTTCTCCCTCCTCATCCTCGGCCGGGAGGTCGAGCCAGATCTGCTGCCGGGCGACAAGGAAGGCCATCTGTTTCTTCAAAGTCTTGTCAGTCGTGGCGTGGATGTCAAACTTGATAAGATCAGTGTCGTTCAAGCGGATAGCGAGCACGATCGCTTGAGAAAGCTTGTTGTAGCGGACGTAGATCGCGTGGGCAGTCCGAAGGAATTGCTGATCTTCAGGGTAAGTGAGTAGATTGACCATGCTGACCATATACAAGCAGACTCGAGCATATGTGTTCTCGTCAACGAATTGAGGGATATCTTCGATGATTTCCAGTTCGCTCATGAGATCAACCGCATCGGCTTCAGCATTATGACTCAGGAAATAGGGCACCAGCGACAATGCAAGGTCCACTAGATCCTGGGTGTCCTGCTCTGCGTTCAACCGGTTCTGATATTCCTGTCCGATCTCCAGTGCGAGGTGTCGGATATACTCGTGACCCCAAGAGCCGAGGTCCTCCGATTTGGCCAACAGGCGGTATTTGATGGTCTCCAGCTTCTCTTCATCTCCGTAGGTCATTCCAAGCACCGAGAGCATGTCGGCCAACGAGTTCTACAAAAGATGTCGTTAGATAGTGGAAAGTGATGGAGGTGCTGGAGAACTAACCAGCACAGGGCCTGGGGCCCATGTCTCGTATAGCGCTGCCAGGTCATCATAATGCGGTCGGAGGAACTTGAGAGGCTTAGGAACGGCTGTCATGGAGGATGTAGAAGTCTTGATGAAGTTCTTGATTGCGTCCAAAGCAGGCCCATAGAGCGAGGTATCTGGTTCCTATTGAGAGCAAAGAAGAGGATTAACGTCATCGTGCTATGCGCACGGGACAGGAGAGTGACTGTACCTTTAACCGCTCAACGAGCATCTCAAGTTCGCTCTTCAATTGTTGATCCTCTTCACTGAGTTCCTCTATAGATAATTTCCGTCAGCATGTCGCTTTGAGTGCCACCGTGGAGCCTTGAGAGCATGCCCCGTTGCGAGAACCTTGGAAATGCCTTATCGTAACGTACCTTCTTGAGATGCCTCATCTTTCTTCTTTTCGTCTGCTGGCTTCTCGCCATTTTCGGTCTTCTTGCCGTTCAACTCGCGAACATCATCAACCTTGCCCTTGCCCTTGTCGGCGGAGGTTGGCCGTTCGCCCTCGTTGGCCATTTCTGATGGTAACTGGGGACCAAGTCGGGGGGAAATCGAAGCGGCGTGGGTGACGTAGGTATCAAGCAGATGAGCAGAAGATAGTGTTACAGAGCAGAAATAGATGAAATTCCGCAAGTAAAGAGTAATGCAAGTGGATTGTAAGCTGGTGATGGAGAAGCAGAGCTCGGTCTGGTGCAGCTCCGGAATTAGATTACATAAGGTGCCAAGCCCTGCGGAAGGTGCTCGTCATTGTTTTGGACTGGCGACGACTTCAGTTCTACGACTCGGATCTTTACGACTTCGATTTATGAGGGAGAGAATGACCTGATGGTATTTTAAATTCAAAATTTTACATCGGTTATACATAGGAGAGTCATCTGCACGGCTTTTGCTTTCTACTGCCTTTGTATGCATGCAAATAAAAACGAACATCCAAAAGCACGACGTGTTCTAACATGTAACATCCCTAATATCATCTTGGGCCACATAGATTAGTTATTCGATTCTTATTCCCTCAAGCATGGAGGCCGCATGAGCAGTCGACTATTCTCATGTACCCTGAATTTGGTAGACATGCCGATGAAATGACAGCTCAGTTCCTAGAGAATTTTCCAGGAATTCATTTCATTCATGGATGCAGAACAATAGGTCTCCCGAGGGCTCATCCATTTTGTTATCTCTGGCACATCCTCCATAATAATTTCGAAACTGCTGGGCATATTCTTCCGTCTTTTTGGTGTATGCCGCGGCCGTTAATCCCTCTCCGTCGTATGAAAGCAGAGGCAAAGCATCAAGATCAGGAAGACCCGAAGAGAACAAATCAAACAATGGCATAATAGTTGATGCGCGGTTTAGCGGGCTTTCAACAGACACCAAAGTGCCTTCTTCATCCGAGGTTGCGGGTTTGCTGTCCCCGAATTCTTCTGGGCGCTGGTAGAGCTCATTGTGTACTGTGGCAATTGCGGAAGATTTTATGCCTGGGAATGATGGATATAGAAGATAATATCCTTTGGCGCGGATCATCTCGAGCATGTGTTCCATAAACGCCGGAAACTTCTCCGATATAAACTTCGTTTGGGAGGCCGCCGCGGATTCCGGAGTCGACAAGCGGTTAGCCATGAAGGAATGGAACTCCGCCCATGCATTACCGAAATACAAAGCTGCATTACTATTGGGAGCCTGCCAGAGGAACGAGGGAAGAAACTGTTCTTTGCCTTCAACGGTCATGGGCGGCGGGGTGAAAGATTGGCTATTGGCCGTGGGTTTGGATGATGGCAGTTCAAGTGAAATGCCGATCATCTTGGAAAATATGCGCTTGGCTCGGGAAGACTGTTTGTAGTTCAGGACAGTAAACTTCAGGTAGTGATAGAAGGATGGTGAGAGCTCCGTCTGTGAAGACAGCAAAAGCAAATGTGTCATCTCAGGGTCCCGTGGATAGAACGACTCCACCGTTCGAAGCGATGATTCTGCTGTCCCCATGCCACGTGGTTGAATGCGCCGCCGAATAGTGATTCGGCCAGGAAGCTGGGTCAACCCGCCCAAATGTTGTAGAAATTGAAGCAACTGCGAATCTACCCGCTGCGGGAGCTCTATTGTCAAGCTTGGGGTCGATCCTAAATAGTCGGCTGCATCCAATGACTGGATAAGCCTGATCAAAGATCCAGAAGATTCGGAGGGTGCATGCACCACTATTTCGATTTGTATATGATTCCACGCTATCGTACGTACGATCAGCATTCCCGGACACGACATATCAAAGAAGGGGAAGATGACTTACATCGAAGAGCTTCGCTATCCAGCGAGGCTATCCACATAAGATCTCTTGAAGCAGCAGAGAGAGCAACATGAGGGAGGGCATTTTCTCGAGAATAGACCTCGACTCCGTCCCAGAAAAAGGAATCCTCCCAGTCCTGTCCTTGTGTAATGATAACCTCGGGCCTGATGTAGGTTTGTATGTTTTGCAACCCTCCTATCACGGACCGCTTCATACGGCTATCGGTAGATTTGGGTGCATTGTCCGGCCGAGCATCTGTTAGTTATCGGCAAGTCAGCAAAACGCGTTCGACCATCATAATCTCAACATCATACCGTGCCATGTCATCGGGCATTCACTATCTCTGATTCTGTTAACTTCTTTGATTCCTTCAATTGAAACATCCTCCTTTCCCATCAGGGTGAAATGCACGTAGTTCAGCCGCTGACCAGCCATCCGACAAGCCAGGGGCAAAAGATCCGACACACTGTGGAGACTTGAGGCTGCAAACACAACTGCACGGCTGGCAGATTTCTGCGAATACTTATAGCGAGGAAGAGAGTGGCCCAACTCGGGGAACTTGATCGTCCCATCGTAAGCTTCCTCCTTTCGGTTCGATTCCGACACCTTGACTGGTGGCACATTGCCCGGTTGTGCAGTACCTGGCTTGGGAACAGGAGGCGGTTTGTCTGTACCAGCCCATCTGGCAAGACTTTCTTCTCGTAGCTTCGCAATTGCAGGGTCGTACCGATCTACGGCGGGTCTCAGGTCGGTCGGCATGTGCTTGAAGAACTCGTAGATGAGACCAAGCGCAACAATCGCGAAAAGTATTCGACGAGGTCGAGGCATTGCTCGGCGCTGCAGAGGTAGGAAGCGTGATTGATCAGATGGTCGATGGTCGTCATCTTTCTTGCCCATCTCTTCGTCAGCCCGAAGGGGCATCTTTGCGCGGCTCATGGTTTGCGCCCGGAATGATTAAGGGCAAGCTCCGCGAGCTCCGTGGTTTCCTTTATGACATCGAGTTAACGAGCAGATACAGAGGACGAATCCGGCCGAATTGTTCCATATTCATTGCAAGAGGAAGAATGCAGCGGAGCAAACGATCTCCACAAATGACGCTGGGCTCTCTTATCGCCTCCTTATCGGGTCTTCGCCTTTCTCTAACTACGCGCACTTCGCAATCCATTTCCGCCCGAACACCTTCCTGATATCTGAAACTCATGATGGAAGACGATACGCATATTGAGCCTACCGATCAACGCGGTACCAAGCGCGCAGCAGAGCAAGATGAGCCTCTGGAACCCTCTAAACCAAAGAAAATCAAGGTAGGCGACGCGTGCACATGAATCCTGTCGTATACTATTAAATAGAACAGATACTAAATTCCACATAGGCTTTGGATCCCGATGTCGTAAATAAAATTGCTGCTGGGGAGATTATCGTTGCTCCAATGCACGCACTTAAGGAGCTCATCGAAAACGCCGTCGATGCTGGCTCCACCTCAATTGAAGTCCTGATTAAGGAAGGGGGTCTGAAACTACTCCAGATTACCGATAATGGCCATGGCATTGATGTAAGTCATCTCTTATGTTACAGCAGCTGTCTCTGACAATATCTAGCGAGATGATCTTCCTATCCTCTGCGAGAGGTTTACTACATCTAAGCTCAAAGAGTTTGAAGATCTGACCTCCATTGGAACATACGGATTCCGCGGTGAGGCTCTAGCTAGTATCAGTCATATCGCACATCTGACGGTTACAACGAAAACTGCTGGATCCAGCTGCGCCTGGCGAGCACATTATGGAGACGGCAAGTTGGTACCAGCAAAGCCAGGCCAGAGTGCTGCACCCAAGGCAACGGCTGGCCGAGGAGGAACTCAAATCACCGTAAGTTAAACTGAAGAAGATACGGCATGCTCTCAAGTTAACGAAGCCCAAGGTCGAGGATCTCTTCTATAACGTCCCGACTCGACGGAGAGCTTTCCGCTCTGCAAGCGAGGAATATGCCAAAATTCTCGATGTCGTTGGCCGGTACGCAGTACATTGCTCCGGGGTCGCTTTCTCATGCCGCAAGCACGGAGACTCCGGTGTAAGCATCTCTACTCCTGTAAGCGCAAGTACGGTCGACCGGATCCGCCAGATTCACGGCAGTGCTGTGGCGAACGAGCTTGTTGAGTTCAAAACCGAGGACACAAAGTTCGGATTTCGCGCGTCTGGCCTCGCTACAAACGCCAACTATCATGTCAAGAAGACGGTGATTCTACTTTTCATCAATCACCGCGCAGTGGAGTCGACTGCTGTTAAGCGTGCAATTGAACAGACTTACTCTGCCTTTTTGCCCAAGGGCGGCCACCCTCTCGTCTATCTTGATCTCGAGATCGAGCCTAACCGTGTCGACGTCAACGTGCACCCGACAAAGCGTGAAGTGAATTTCCTAAACGAAGACGAGATCATCGAGCTCGTTTGCACGGAAATCCGATCCAAGCTGGCTGAAGTGGATTCGAGTCGCACATTCCTAACACAAAGTCTCCTACCTGGCGTGCAGACGATCGAGTCCGTACAACGCGATCAAGGCGCTCCGGCCCACGAGGGAACAGGAGAGGCAACAAAAGCCGGAGCGACACCCAAAACACCCGCGACGACGAAAAAGCCCTATGAAAACAACCTCATCCGCACAGATTCCAAAGTCCGCAAAATCACAGCAATGCTAGGCCCAGCCGCAGCCTCACCTCGCGATCCATCCAACCCAGGCGCACCCACAGAAACCGACGCCCCAACGATCCCGATCCCAGAAAATGGCCTCCAATACGAAACCACAGATCGCCAACCCCTAAAGATCGCCCTCACATCCGTCAAGAGTCTCCGAGCCTCCGTCCGCTCCGAAATGCACAACACACTAACAGAGATGTTCGCATCACACACATACGTCGGGCTAGTCGACGAGCGACGGCGGCTCGCAGCCATCCAATCAGGCGTGAAATTGTACCTAATCGACTACGGGCTCGCGTGCCACGAATTCTTCTACCAAGTGGGCCTAACCGACTTCGGGAACTTCGGTGTAATCCGACTAGACCCAGCGCCGAAGTTGGTAGATCTACTGAAAATCGCAGCGGAATCGGAACGGCAAGAGCACCCCGACTCCAACGGGGAAGAGGCCGATTCCATCTTCGCTAATGCACCGGAGATGATAGCGCGCACGCTCATCGACCGTCGCGAGATGCTGAATGAGTACTTTTCGATGCAGATCAGTCCCGACGGAGACTTGTTGACCATCCCGCTGTTGTTGAAGGGGTATCTGCCCGCGCTGGGGAAACTGCCTCGTTTCCTGCTGAGGCTTGGACCATATGTGGACTGGGGTAGCGAGGAGGGTTGCTTCCGTACGTTTTTGCGTGAGCTGGCTGCTTTTTACACGCCTGAGCAGCTTCCGGTTCTTTCGCAGACTGTTGCTCAGGACGCTTTGGGGGAGTCGGCTACGCGGGGGCATGTGGTAGCCGATGGCTCTGAGCTCGAGTACGAAGATACTTTTGTTAGGGCACGTCGGGTGCAGATGGTTCGCATGTTGGAGCATGCTGTTTTCCCGGCTCTGCGTGCACGGCTGGTTGCCACGTCACGACTACTGCGGGGTGTGGTTGAGGTTGCAGATCTGAAGGGGCTGTATCGGGTGTTTGAGCGCTGTTGAGTAGAGGCCATTGAAGATCATACAGTGGTATTATACCAATTTATATTTATGAATGACGAATGAATATCTGTCTGCCTTCAAGGGGGATTTGAGGGCACGCATCGATGGTTCGATTTGGAGGTCGTATACCGTTCACACATTTGGCTTAATATTCACGTAAATCTTACAAGGGATCTTGGAACGAATCGAACATTTGCGAAGCTCGGGGCGAGAGAATAACATTAAAATGATCAGCAGAGACGCCTGTGATCGCCGAACTTGTGACAACCCCAACCCTAGATAACACATAACCCAAAGCCCCATGGGAAGGGATTGAGAGAAGAGAAAAGAGACGCAACAGAAAGATGAAAACAAGACCGCGAAGGGATAACAATTCAAATGGATATGCACGTTGAGAAACGATAAGTATCTTCTCGAAAGCTCCAGTTCAAACTTGCAGCGCGACATGAAGACATAATCCCTGAACAGGGCGGGGAGTATCATGAGAAAATGCTGGTAAATGGTATGGGCAGAAATAACATGCAAATCCATGTATTGCTGAATGGAACAGAAACAAAAAGAACAAGAACTAAAAATCGAAAATTGGAAACAGAAAGACAGAAGAGGGCGAAATCAAGAGGTAAAATCAACAAGATGGGCTGGCTAAGAAGAAACAAAATATCGGGTCGAACAGAGACAGCAGAAAGTCATTGCATCGTGGATGGTGGGTACAATATCCCCCATGCCCTGAGGTCTTCCAACGCCGAGCGCCAAAGATCAATCAAGAAGTCGTCTCTTGTTCGTAGAAATCGTGCAAGGTCATTGTATCGTAGTGTAACATCTCGCATGGATGAGGTGAAGGTGACAAAAACACGCATTAAGAAGAAAATAGGTTTGGTGTCCGGGCCGAGTGTTGGCCCTCGGGAAGTCGGTAGAGAAGTGATGTGAAGTGCTTGTAGCGTTTGCGCTTGCAGCAGGAATGGCCATTTCGTGGTATCCAGCGACCCGTCGTTGTAATCCTGATCGTGTGGATGGGAGGTGGGCCTCGGAGCCGAGGCTACTCTTAGTGCCTTGAATAGGGCTTGTTGAGCAGAGCTATCTCACGCGCAACAGTCTCCCATTCAAGCTCTCGCTTGATAGGCTGGCCTCGCTTTTTCATTTGATGCTCCTCCCATTGAAGGAGTTCATAGCTGCGGGTAAGTGTGAGCAGATTTCCCTTGTCATATGTGAGGGTAGAAGAACACATGGACTTACACAAAGCGAAGATGAGGTTGGATGATGACGTTGAGCCGCCTTGCACGGACAAAGCAGCTATCATGAATTAGCATCATCAGCCCAGCTAAACGACTTCATTAAAAATTAACTTACTATGCACGCGGGAAAGAGAGATTTTTAGACGCCATGACTTCAGCGATGCAAATACTTGCGGATCGAGAAACACCGACTCGACAATGAACCAATGTGGCCGTGCCCTGGCGCTTTCCTTGTTCTGCATAGAAGTCAGCATATTGAAACTGCAATGAAGTAACGAATTAGGAGGACTTACCAATGAAGTCCAAACAACGATCAAACTCCTGACACAAAGGGTCAATGCCATTGTCTTGGACATTGTCAATGTACATCAAATTATCAGATCCCCAGTTGGCGCGATCCGCATCTGTCCAATTGACAGGCTCGCCAATACTAAGCACACGCTTGATCCCAAGTTCCCACAGAAGCTCCGGGTTGTTCGCGTGATTCAAATTACCCAGATAAAGATACGGCAGGATGCGACTGGGGAAGGACCCATCCATGTTGTGAAACCAATGCGGATCCCCGATTTCCGAGAGATCCGTGGACTGAGTTGCGGGGCTTTCCTGCAAGAGACGTCCTTGAATGTGGCATAGGAAAGCAACATCCGTCGCATAGGCAAAGAAGTTGCGTTTCTTATCGCAATGCAGTCGAAGCCAAGCTTCATGGGCAGGCACACCCTCTGCAAACATAAAGTACGCCACTCCCAACAGCGAGCTTTCGGTATAACCGTCCCCACAGTGGATGAGAATCTTGCGGGGTTTCCCGCTCGATTTGGTCATTACGACGCCTCCATCAGTTTCGAGCTCTTCCGAGGAAGTTTCCGGGTGAGCGAGATAGTAGATCCACCTGATGGTGTTGACAATATCCTCAACCTCCCGGGTGTTCCCCGATGGAAGCACAAGAGATCCCGACGAGGGAAACTCCAAGCGCTGGGGACCACTTTCTATCTGCTTGTCGAGCATGGCGAGGAAGCGCGGACCGGGGATGTTGGCCATGTCGGATGCTTCGATCAATAGGTCATAGCCCTCTTCCTCTGGTGACCCAAGAGCTTCAATATGGAAGGAGTCCGGGGTAGACCCGAGCCAAACATTGGGCGAAATCTCGGATGCCCGGGACATAGTAGACATTTCCAGTCGCTCCCATTGGACTACCAATTTGTTAGCATAAACTCTACGCGCGCCAAGGCTCCTTTGAAGTTACCGAAATCCATAGTTTGGCCTGTCGGTTGACCTTTCGCATCGATGGCGATGATCTCTGGATGTGTGTCGGCAACATTGGCAAATTTGTCTGGGGAAGTATATCAATTGACGGTCCATGAATGCGGGAAATAAGGTAGAGTAACGAACCGGCAAGAATGAAGGTGTTGTACGTCGGTCGCTCCTCCAGGGGATCCATTTTCGTTCGCCATAACCGCTGCGCCTTGGCAAACTGGTTGGCTAACTCAACAAGTCCGCTATGACTATCATCATCTTCAGCATAAATAACAATATCCGACATAGCAGCCAGCTTGGCAGTTTGTATTTGGAAATTGCGGACGGAGAATCCCTCGGGAGGGTCAGCCATCAAAAAATGGGATGAAGGTGCCAGCACCTCATGGGCGCTTACTGCGCCCTTGATGCGTGACGTGCTCAAGTCACCTCCAAGCTTTACCACGGTGAGGCCTCGCCAGCACTTTGGGGTGTGACGTGCATGTCGTTTGCGACTTGTAAAGAATCCCAGCTGCAAATGATTATCTCGATGCAGCCCATGTAGCCAAGGAAACATCAAAGATGCATCAGGTAAAGGCTGTGAAGCCTGATGGGCTATCGCCGCTGCTAATTTGGCCCCGTCGATGGCATACACAGCGGGAGATGACGGTCGTCCAATGCGCATTTTCTCATCTGGAGGAGACAGTAACGAGGAAGGCTGGTCGCTAGGCCGGGACACGGACGTAGGCTGAGATGTTGGAATAGGGCCTGTGGGGCATACTGGAATATGTCTGTTCGGGATAGGACTTGATCGTCGGTTTACGGTCAAGGCTGGGGGTATAGGAGAGGGGGGAGGGGTCGAGTGATGCAGCGCCTGCTGCTGAACTAGCACAGTGGCCATGACGACTGAGAAAAACGCGTGGTTGAGCAGTAGGTGTAATCTTGTGTTGAATAGACAATATCACTTGCAATGGCTACACTTTTGAGAGTTGAATCAAAAGACGGTTACATCCTTTGCAGTCGAGATGTGGCGAAGAGTAACCAAAGCAATGGAGATCTGACTCGCGAGCGATTGCAAGCACAGCTATGCGATAGTTGTTAGCCGAATTTCCTTGAGCGCGTCGCAAGTGTGGCCAGTGTAATGGACTTGAACGGTTGCAAAATATAGAAAGTAAATAAGAAGGATCCGAGTTCAGGGGGAGGGGATCATACAATACCAGCAGAGATAAGGCAAGGGGTGAGGAATGGAAAGATAAAGCCAAGTTAGGCGACAGGGAGAGACTTAAGATAATGCAAGAAGAGACGCATCAAGTAGAAGGACAAGGAGAGAAAAGAGAAGTGAACTGGAGAGCAATTGAAGGAGGGGGGAAGATAACGTGGGACGAGATCTGACGGCGAGTGTACATGTACATTGTACAGGATGTACCTAAGTGAATTCTATTGTTTATACATTTGTAACATTACGTGTATGCATTTTACTGCCCAGGTGGATCTCATCATCATCACTTATCATCATCGTCATCATCCCCAGATGCTCTCCCCCCATTAATTCCACCCGTATCCACAAGCTCCACTGCCGCAGGTCATTACATCAGATACAGCCTTAGAGATTCTGAATCGCATTTCCCCCTTCTCAGGGACAGGGATTCTGACCACTTTTCTCTCGCGTATACCTGCCACTAAAACCCTACTTGTCCTGAAAAGGGTGACCACCGACAACTGACATTTTATGTGGCCAATCATTCAATGGGGCCGACCCCAATGACGATGAGATTTCCTGATATCGTTCTCGGCCCAGGTCGCAGCCTTGTCCGTGCGTCTGGAGAGGGGTTTTAGGTAAGGTGCTTCTCCGACTTTCCTTGGTTGACGCCTCACATCCCAGCAATTTCGGGAACAAAGAAGTTATCACCCCGCTCGAGAGTGTACCAGGATCCACATCGGATGAGAAAGCCCTGCCAGCCGGAGGTCGAGCCATTTCGTGTCCATGGAAACGAAAAGTCAATTTGTCAATCCAGATATGGGAATCCACGGGTAATTGACCTCATGTAGGATATCACGTATATGTTCAAGGGGTCCAGGATATATTACTGAATCTTCTCAAAATATCCTGGAACATTTATAAGTGCGTAATTAAAAACCAATCAACATGCTACTCCTTCGAGACCTCGCCTAAAAGTACATGTAACTTGTACGGAGCACAGGGTTGGGACTAACCCCGGATCGCCACTGCGATCCACTCGAGGTGTGGGACATCAAAACGTTAGATATGATATGCCCAATAGTAGACGGATGCCTAATCCTGTCAATACTCAGCCCCGAAACAACAAAACTGATCTTGTGATGAGCATGTCTCAATGCAGGTGCCCAAGATTTGAACCGGGTACCTAACACCGTCACGCCAGCGCCTAATAACAAGCCTATGTATCTATATGTAGGTAGGTATGCCCAGGTCCCGAAGTTTTAAGGTGGCACAACAGCAGTTTAGTCGTCGTCTTATCTTTTCCCTCGCGTATCGCTGGACCTTTGACCACGCAGGAGAAGCCTTCTATGTTAACACTCATTGGTCACCCATCTCTTGCAATTCCTTACCCAACAGTCGCAGACAAAAGTGGGCCGTGTCAGGCGGAGCGCCGCCTTGAACGATCGGGCAACTTTCTGCAGATCCTGCCTCGACTCCCACCAGGTCTGCAGATCTCGGATATCATAGACATCACGACTGGATGTATACACCTTTTCAGTCGGGTTGGGGAAGACCTGCGTCCACAGCTTTTACCTGTCACTGGGTATGGAACATTCCCCTTGTAACCAGCGGGATGGCATATATATTATTGGTGGTGTGCCTGCGGTAGCCGCGAGCAAGTCGGCACCGGGATTTGGGGATATGGATACTCCGTGCGCCAGTCGGAACGTGCAGGAACTGCACATCATCGGGCGGAAATAGAATAGGCCGTCCTTGTCTTGGATCTGACACAACACGTTGGCTGTCACAGGCCTAGTTAGGACATCTAGTCTACACGGTTCTTTGCTACCCAACTGGAAGGTTCACGTCCTAGTGGAGCCAGATGGTGGTCAGGTCTTAGGTTTAGGCACGGAGTTATACGGATTGGCCATGGCCTGCGCCAGATTCTTCAGGTGTTTATTATCCTAGGCAAGTATAGACAGGGTATCTGACTTAGACATAGTATGGAACTGTTAAGCGAAAGTCAACGACTAAAAGCCCACTTTCTTCAATCGGGCGGCATGAACAGCAACCAAATGAGGGTTGTTTCAGTGGACTATACATAAGGGAACCTGTCGTGCGAGGCGGGTAACTGCCGTACCTTGTTTCCCTCGCGCTTGCGAGGTATTCCTTCCACAGTTCGGCACACAGGTCTAGATTGAAATTTTCGAGAACTGTCCAGTCTTCATTGGCGACGCGCGACAGACGAAGTTGGTGGCTAACCTGACCGGTCCTTATATTTTCCGAGCTGGGTACAGGTGTTGAAATATCAGGATGTGGTGACCCCTTATGGCCGGTGAGTCCTGACTCTATCACTTGGCCATGATTGGCTGTGATTGCGTTATGCAGCCTAACTGGCGCAAATGCCTCACTTGTGTTAAACCAAATTTACATTATCAAGGTTCTTCATTCTTCGTTGGACAGGCAGCCAGACAATATACATCGAGGATAGTGGACATGAATCGGTCCCTCCAAACAGATGATATATTGAATAAAGGTGAGCCTTCATTCGTTACACAAGGTCACGTTAGTCGGCATCGATATAGTTTGCCTACAATAGATCATTCACTTCGTATTACGAAGGTCTACGAGCTGAGGAATTCGAATAGGACAACGAGCCTATTTCATTATCGGGTTTTAATCACAATATATATCTCCCACAACCCACTCACCCCGTCTAGACCACTTACCCTAAGATATATGTTGAGCTTAGGGTGGGTCCATCCGATAGGATTCACCCTATTTGTTGCAATGTCTGCTCTAGCACGTATATGTGACTCTTGTGCCGAATATAGACAGATATTGCTTGGAATGACAAAGCAGCGAAAAGGGTGGGGCCTAAGATCAAAGTAGACGATCTCTACGTCACAAGGTTATGTTGGGGGTGAGGACCTCGGGATACTCTCGGCCATCTTATGGGAGAAAGCAAGGAGTTAGTGACCAAAGTCCACAGCTTAAGCAATTTTCACAGCTCTACGGAAATAACACCACCCTTCTTACCACAACGATCGATCGGTCTTTACCAAAGCCTAAATCAACCAGAGGCTGAATGAAGTATAAGGAAACCAACAGGGGATTGTTGATAAGATAAATCGGTAGGCGGTGGGCAATCAAGGTGTGGCCCAAGCGCAAACCTCTCGCTTGTGACGACCAAAGACTTTGCGGATATCATATCCTCTCTTCTCCGCATCCTCATCTTTGAAGTATCTCGCTTTGATCTGAGACTAAGATATGTTACGCAGTGGCCAGTGACGGGCAAAGAGTCGTTGGTAGTCCGCTCTCAATCTCGCCAAGCGGGGTATTCCCGACCTCCGAGAGTTGCCTCGTATCAATCACATTGATTTCATTTACAACCCCGAACCTTTCCAAAAATGGCCATGAATTTTGTGACATTTAACCAGGACTACAGCTATCTGGCCGTGGGTGAGTCCTGCAACTGTTCCTTTAAGTTTATTAGAAATGCACTGACCGCATTTATAGCAACATCTAAGGGATTTCAGATCTTCACAACTGAACCCTTTGCCAAGAGCTATGAGGCTAAAGAGGGGAATATTGCTGTCATTGAGATGCTATTCTCAACCTCTCTCGTAGCCCTTATCTTATCACCAAGACGTTTGCAGATTCAAAACACCAAGGTATCTTGAACTCTTTGAACTCAGTCATGCCATTATAGACAAATTTATAATAAACACGGAGCTAATGTCTGCAACAGCGACAATGCACAATTTGCGAATTGACATTTCCAACAACGGTTCTAGCAGTGAAGCTGAACCGCAAGCGACTTGTTATTGTCCTTGAAGATCAGATCTATCTTTATGATATCCAGACAATGAAGCTTTTGTCCACCATTGATACTTCACCGAACCCCAACGGTACAGAGCTCTTGCGACTGCTTTTTCCTCTTTCCCTTTAAGCAGTTTTATGTCCAATTCTGACAGATCAACAGCAATATGTGCGCTTGCGCCATCTTCAGAGAATTGTTACATGGCATACCCTCTTCCACAAAAAGCTCCTGCAGCTACAAGTACACCTGCGCATGCGCCCCCTGGAACAACACATGTATCTCCTACGACTGGGGACGTTCTAATCTTTGACGCTGTAAAGCTAGAAGCTATCAACGTTATCGAAGCTCATCGCTCTCCTCTGGCACTCATTGCGCTGAATAGCGATGGGACTTTACTTGCTACTGCCTCAGATAAAGGAACAATCATTCGCATCTTCTCAGTTCCAGATGGCCACAAGCTGTACCAGTTCAGACGTGGCTCCATGCCGTCACGAATTTACAGCATGTCTTTCAATACCACATCCACACTCTTATGTGTCTCTTCATCCACCGAGACCGTCCACATATTCAAGTTGGCCCAGCAAGGACCATTGTCAGACGGTTCTTCGTCGCATTCTCCTCCAGGTCGGGACCATGGCTCTCCGCCAAATACCTATGGATATGCACCCGAGGAGGACGAGGGGGGCGGCGATGCTGGCTCAGATTCTTCCTTGCGGAAGCACAATGGGACTTTGATGGGGATCCTTCGCCGGACCTCTCAAAACGTTGGCGGCGCAGTTGCCGCCAGAATGGGTGGATATCTTCCCAAGGGAGTCAGTGAGATGTGGGAGCCAGCGCGTGATTTTGCTTGGATCAGATTGCCGCGATCGAATCCAGGCCCTGGTGGGAACACAGGCGCCGGGCCGTTGAGGAGTGTGGTTGCCATGAGTAGCAACACTCCCCAAGTCATGGTTGTCACTAGTGATGGCAACTTCTACGTTTTCAATATCGATCTGTCCAAGGGTGGAGAAGGGACCTTGACGAAACAATACTCGTAAGTCTGAAAACTCTCAAGCTAGGCGGGTTAAGTTTGATTGCTAACACATATACTACAGAGTTGTTGATTCAACCGATAGGCTGGGCTACACTACGGAGTACTGAGAGCCAAGCCCCAGGAAGACAGATCAAAGTATAAAGGAATGTTTTTCTCTTAGCAATTCCTTGTTCTCCCAAGGCCTGTTTTCCATTGTTTCCTGGTCTTCGGCATTGGCGTTGACTCCCGCCTCTTGCCATAAATCATCCCTCTCTTTTTGAGCTTTTAGCGTCTCAATACTCACCCCGGCGTTTTTAGTCGTGAGTTCCCATTTCGTACATGGTATATTGGCGGGTCGTCTGCTTCATCTCATGGCTGGCTATTTATCGTTATATCCGCTGCTTCCAAATTCAAGGTCTTGAATAGCTGCTTTAGCTTCTCGTACATTTCCTCCTGGAAGAATTATATGCAGAGAGATCTTCAATATCACAAGTTAGAGGGGATGTGTTGGTTGAACTGGGAGGCTTAAATTGATGGCAGCCGATATGTATAAGCGCGTATGTACATAGAAAAGAATCATGAAACTGTGAGCTCAACAATCTAAAAATTCCGGCGGAACTTCTGAGGAATATTGCCAGCGACAACTTGAATCTGCTCCAGCTTTTCGAGGGCAATAGCAGCATCCTCCTCCTCGTCATGCTTGCGGAAATGCTCAATATCCTCGGGGTGGGTCAAGTCCGCCTCCGTAGTGTCATCACCATGGTACTTCTCAAAGTGATGAATCTCATACTCGTATTCAAGGTCACCATGGTGTCCGGGGCCGAAACCGAGATCGGGAAGCCGTTTACCCGCAGCAATCCCTGCGAGCCAGTCCTCCCGGTCAATAAACCCAGTGTTTCCAATGTCGAAAAGCTCAAACACTGCGCGCACAGCCTCTTGTTTCTTATCCTCACTGACACCAGCATTGGATTCATCATTGAGGCCGTATGTCTTGCGGACTTCGTCTCGCGTCCATGTCCCTGAGGAATCGTAGTCGTGAAGGATAAAGAATGAGGTCGGGTCAAAGGACCCAATGTGGTGTTCCTCTGAATATGGAACTTTAGCATCGTCGAGTTCCCAATTGACAACATCAGCACTGTGTCTTACCTGTCATGTGTCTGGTGGCCCAGTCATCTGAGGGAGCTTCGTCATTTGAATGCGAGCCATGGGCATTGGCAAGCGCGCTCAACGCAAGCAGCCCGGCGGCGAAACCGAACAGTTTAGTAACCATTGTATATCGTAAAAAGGAGATTCGTTTAAGGAAAAAAAAAAGCAGATAGATTTACTATTCTTGGATAGACATATGGTGTCAG
>CAJVRC010000898.1:655633-723724 GCA_911456345.1 Penicillium egyptiacum
GTCTTAGCTCGTTTGCAATGTTTGCACAGATGACCCGAGCATTGCGGAATTGCAACCTTCGAAGATTATTTTGCATCGCATGTTACCCCATCTATTCCCACACCCCTACTTGCGACGGGGCTCCGGGAGGAGTCCAATTGACCATTACTAGTAGTTTGCAATATTACCTTTTGGACAAATTGCGCAATAGCAATGCCCTGAGAATGCAGGGTTTGTGGTCCCGTACTGTTTCGAAGCAGTCATCCTGCCGCTGTGTCGGGTGCTTGAGCACGACTGCCAACGGTGTTACTTCGCGCGCAGCAACCTCTAGTAAGAGACGACTTCGAATTGGAAACTCCGTTACTGCACTTTATGGCAGCATTTTCGCCGCCGCTGCTATTGCCGATGCGAGTGTGAAGGATCGCCGTCGACATGACTGGGACGAAAAGATCGCTGCGGTGAAGGCCGAAGTGAGCGAGTTGGTGGACGAGGAGGAGCGAATTCTGGCGTCATTACAATCACGAAGAGAAAACCGAGGACTCAATCGTCTAATGCAAGCGAGGGGATTCGGCACTGTTGTTCGCTTCCCTCCCGAAATTAAATACCCAACCAACTTGAACAGAATAAGGGCCTTCCACACAGAAAGAACACGGTTGGGCGCGGTCGGGGCTCGGGTGGTGGAAAATCAGCAAGCTGAGGAGGATGCACACACAATTGACGAGGAGGATGAGAGCGAGATCTTCCTTCCGCAGGAGACATTACCTAGTTGGGTTTTGGAAGATGATCTTCGTCTTAAGGCCATTCAGAAACTCGCTTTAAGGCAATTTGCTATTCGGATTTTGTTACGACCGGCCATCGCACATCGTTACTCGGGGATCTCAATGAACTACGCGGCGGATTTCGAGACTCCCCAGGTAGACGTCTCGCAGCTACTGGAGGAGCTGAATCATATTCGCCAACGAATGATTGCCTTGAAAACGAACAGACACGCCACATACAGTGATATCACGCAGGACTACGCTGCGAGTCAATTGGGCGAGATGCGAAGAGAGCGCGAGACCCTTGATGCCGAACTCACCAACGACATCCATATCTACACGAGCCAGCAGATGTCTCTCCAGGAACTGCTTTTGCGGATATCGAGCAACATCTTGAGCTCGAGGGACCCAGATCGACCAACGGCTTTCCGGCTCATGATCATGGCGTTTGGCCAGACCCGCCAAAATGACCTGGTCGAGCTGCTTCTGCGGACGTTATTGCCGAACCGGTTCTTCCTCAACCCTTCGCTAGTGATCACAATCATTACCTTCTTCAGGAAATCCAAAAATCTCAAAGATTTCGATTTGTTTTTGAAAATGCTCGGCGGAGAGGGCTACTCCGTCAACCTAGGGAGCAGGGGGGTTTATAAGCACCGCACGGTCAATGGTATGGATCTCATCGTTCCATCTTTAAACAGCAGCAATCCGGTCATCTATTCCGCCTTGATAGGGGCCGCATTACGTTTTGACCAGCCTGATCGAGCCGATGCTTGGCTTCAAGCTGCACGGGGTGGGGGTTTCTTTGATAGTTGGGAAACCCTGTTCACCTATCTCCGGTTTTACAGCCTTCGACGGGACTGGGATAAAGGTGTGAACGTTTTGAAACGAGCCGTGACTTACCTCTTATCATCAACAGACCACCGTCTGGATTCTGTCGAGCGATTGCTTGGGCGAATGGTCGGTCTCTGCGACTCCTGTGACCGGCTAGATGCATCGGATGCATTGGTGAGAGCCGCAGTACACAGTGGCTTTGATCCAAGGCTTTTATCACGACAGTCGGACGCGGGACCTTTCGTCCACGCTGATCCCAAGCGATGGTCTAAGGCTGCGAAGCAAACACCAAAGGAGAACATTGACCGCCCTTTGTGGCAGAAGTGCTATGACTTTGGAAACACCTTCGGGGAATACCTGAGCCAAATTGAGGCGCCGGCGGAGGATACCTTCGCCCGACGCAATGCCAAACTGGCCGATCAGCATGCAGAAAATGCTCTTTTTACTGCCCTCGGAGGTGGCCGAACGCCTGCCTCGGGCGAGGGAAAAATGCCTGCCGGAAACACGGTAAATGAGGACATTACCACACTCAAGGGCGAAGTTGCCCAACTCCGCGAACTTGTCTACGAGCTTCGCAAACACCACATCTCAGAGCCCCCCACGAAAGACTCATCCCGCCCTCCGACCAGGGAAGAAACTCTCCTTCCATCCGCCGACACCACCACCACTCTCAAAAACCCGCAACCCGTAACCCCTCCACTGAGTCACAACTTCACCAGAACTCCCACTAGGATCAGCCTCACCAGATCTCAAACGTCATCCTCGTCTCCACGGAAACCAAGCAAGCGAAACAGGCGGCGAGGATCCAGCCCAGATCAATCACCAGTGGAAAGCACAGCTCCTGTTGCTGAGCGCGCATTATCTGCCAGCTGACATGTCGATTCTCTTCGTCTCCTAAAGCATGGACGTCGACTGTCCGTATCCCGACTGAAAACGGAGGAGAATTTCTTGTATATTAAATGACTACATTTGTTTCCAATAGAGCGTACAGGAACACCTTGGGCAAGCAGCCCTGGATGTATTAACCAGCCCAAGGCGTTGGTGGTGCATACAATTGATTTCTTGAAGGACATTTCATGGATTCGTTTGTGTAGACCAGGCCTAAGCCTCTCGAGAAGATTGAATTCTAGATATCTTATCGGAATTTTATACGTCTCAGATTGACAGGTCTATGAAGACGGTGTGAAGGCAACGGAAACGGCCGCAAAGGATGATCCGGGGAGTAAGTATTATATGGCACAGAAGAGCAAAAAAGCAAATGTTCTATTCAAATATTGACATCGTAATGAGAAGGAAGCAGTGCGACAAACAAGCGTATCATGCGTAATTTTAGGCTGAACAGAAACAAATGGTCTATCGATGCTTCTCGGCGCGCATCTTCTCCTTGCGAGCGAGGCGATCGGCGGCCCGAGTAAGGGCTGAGCGGATGTCACCCTTGGGGAAGCTGCTGATATCGTAGTATGTAGGGGCGATATCCTGGAAGGGGTCAGCAAAACGTATAGTGATTATAAGTGAGGAATGGGGAACATACCAAAAGCCATTCTGGCTTGACTGCAGTGACAGTACGGATGTAGTTCTTGGTTGTGAGAACGAATTCGTTATATAAGACCCACTCGGCATCGTGGGCTAAGACGGTGGACGGGTGCAGGAGCACACTCTGGTTGTCCTTGATAGTAAGATATTGGCTCTTGCCGCTTGTCTCCTTCTTCGCGACTTGCATGAAGAAACCGGCGCAAAGAGCACGGCGGATGTTCTCGTAGTACTTTTTGTCCTCGAAGGGAGTTGAGACCATCTCGAGATCCTGGCGTTCCATGATGCGGAGCAGTTGAGAGCGGACGTTATCAGCGGACTGGAGAGCCCGCTGGGAGAGGAAGTGGTCGTGGCACCACTGCTTGGGGTTTGCCTGGGCGTCACTGCTCCGGTATGCGTGGTAGACGTTGAGCATTGTCAAGTGGTCTCCGTCGGGGTGTGCAAAGAGGTTTTTCATCTCATCCGCACGCTTGCGCTGGGCAGCAGGACGAACGAAGACCTGCGGCACAGACAGAAGGGCGGTGATGGAAAGGATTTCATTAGAGCAGTAGAACTCGGGAGAGCTGATCAACATAACAGCAAGGGCAGGGTCGAGAGGGAAGTCGGAGGCCAGACGACCCAGCTGAGTAAGGTTTCCATCGTCGTCCAGACAGGCCAAATAGTTCAGTTCTTCCAATGCTCTCATCAGAGTCTCTGGCGCAGGCGGGTCCATCAAATCGAAGTGAACGAGATCGTCAACGCCAAGCTTCTTCAGTTCGAGCACTGTTGATGACAAGTTTGACCGAAGGATCTCGGGGTAAGTTGACTCGATCAATTCCTTCTTGAATGCGCCCTCAGTATAAAGACGGAAGCACTTTCCGGGACGTGTACGACCGGCACGACCAGCTCGCTGCTGTGCGGAGGCCTTGGAGATGGGGGAAACGAGGAGTGACTCGACACGAATGCGGGGGTTGTAAATCTTTTGTTTGGAGAATCCGGGATCCACGACGTACACGATACCATCGATGGTTAGAGATGTTTCGGCGATGTTGGTCGATACGATGACCTTGCGCCCGGGGCGGCCGCCTGGTCGGCGAGGAGGTGGTGCAGGGTCGAAGATGCGCTGTTGCATGTGAGGAGGAAGACTACCGTACAAAGGGTAGACCTTGATAGGACCAGCGTCGGCCTCGCGAACCATCTCATCCCCTTCGAGCGCGATTTTCCGCGCAGCATCCTCAATCTCTTCCTCACCAGTCAAGAAGAGAAGAATATCTCCCTCGGCTTCGGTAGCGTGGATTTGCAGCACCGTCCGGACTGCAGCCTCGACGTAATCTTGCTCGGGTTCAGGAGTGTAGAAGATCTCGACAGGGTGGGTACGACCAGGAACTGCCAGAAGGGGTGCATCCATGAAGTAGCGCTGGAACTTTTGCGCATCCAGAGTAGCCGACATGATAATAATCTTCAAGTCAGGCCGACGGACCACGACTTCCTTCAAAAGACCCATCAGGATATCAGTCGCCATGGTTCTCTCGTGAGCCTCGTCAAGCATGATTGTGCTGTAACGCGACAAATTGGGGTCGTTCATAGCCTCGCGAAGAAGCATACCATCAGTCATGTACTTCATGATGGTCTTCGGGCCGGTCATATCTTCGAAACGGATACTGTAACCAACTTCCTCTCCAAGCTTGACATCCATCTCAGCCGCCACACGTTGGGCGACGGACATGGCAGCCACTCGTCGGGGCTGCGTACAAGCGACCATTTTGCCCTGAGTTTGGGGGAGATCATCGTAGAGGACGAATTGCGGGATCTGCGTAGTCTTTCCGGAACCAGTCTCACCGACGAATACAAGAATCTGGGACTGCTGGTAGAGCTGCAGGAACTCATCACTGAATAAAGTGGTCAGTACATCTTTCTTCCGGAATGGCTGTTGGACAGCACTCACCGCTGTGCATGGACGGGAAGATCTCGACGGGTCTTCAGGATTGAGAAGTATTTGCTCGAAAAGGGTCGGCCACTGAAAGGGTTGATATCGCCATCTTCGGCTTTTTTCGCCAGCGCTGCAGTTGTCTGGTGTCGCTTGAACTTGGCCAGGGCCGCGTTGTCGGAGCCGTTGTTGTTCTCGTACATGTGAGCGAGGTAGGGGTTGTTCTTTGGGTCGCCAGCGTCCATCTTCTGGCGCTTCGCTCGCGCGCCACCTTCGGAGTCAGATCGGTTATCAGACATGGTGGAGGTGAAAGGGGAGAGAGTGTTGGAAGGGTAAACTCGGCGGAGAGAAGAAGCTGAGATACCGAAGAAAAAAAATATGAGATAGGAAGGTCGGCCGGCGCCACAGCTGCCTATCAGGCTCACCGCCAGTCTATTCTGCCACTCTCCACAAAGGGATTGATAGTCTTCGCGCTTGTTGACGCCCAGTGTGTTTTTTGTCTGGACTTCTCTGCGCCAGTTCGTCTGATGCGCGTGGCTTCTTTGAATATAACCGCCCGATACCAAGTTCGTTAGCTGCTCTGTTGCTCATCACGATCTTCTATCTATATCCCTAGTTCCAGATTCCCCCCACCATTGCGCCAGACTCCTCTGTCAATATGGAGAGCTATAATCCTTCAGATGATCCAGGGCCTGCTTTCTGCGTCGGGCATCATGAGCACAACAGACTGGTTACTGTGACCCCTCGGGTCATCCAAAATGTACATGAGAGTAATGTTGGTTTCTCTCGCCTAAACATTATCTTCATACATGCTAACTTGATTTGATAGTATGACATGATGACAGTCCCAATCACGACATCCCATTTCCACTCGCGGGTTCTTGGCCTATTGTCTTCTTATTTGGCCAATCTGCAACCTCCAACTTCTGATGTTGTTGGGACCATGGCTACTACCCAGAACACTCGGCCTATGGTGGTTCCACCGCTCTCAAAGGCAGACTCGTTTCTCACCCCGAATGATGCGACCAGTCAATTGGTTGGTGTAACCAGTAGCTGGATTGATCTGTGCTCACCCGACCCGTTGATTGCTGACCTGTCCCGGCAAGTTCTGATGTTGGAAGTTGCGTATGCTGCGTTTTGCGGAATTGGGTATCTTTTGATTCCTGGCCCCAAGTTGCATCATGGTGCCTTGCATTCGGAGGGTGTCATCTATTATGCGCGCGCAATTCAAGATGCCCTAGACCTCGGTCCCTACGTCCAATTTTATATCTGGCAGCAGATGGTTGACAACCCAGATGTCGAAGTTGACACAATGGGCGACTTGGCCCCGCTTGCTCGGGCAGAATACCTGGTGCCAGATGAGGGGGATCTACCTAAGGTCGATCCGTTTGGAAGCTGGGATGCTTGGGATTCAATTAGAAAGACTTGCAAATACCACACAAGACTGACCGTTGGTATGAGCTAACCCTTACTTTCAATGGCCCATCGGCATTGTCAATGTCTTGAAGTAAAGCTAATCTGAACCACAGCCCTTGCTTTGCCGAAGCAACTGCCGTCTCTGTTTGTGCAATCCCGATGGCATTCAGAACCAGTGCGTTTACTGACCATTGATGGCTCGACATTCCTCAAGAACCAGAAAGGATACCCAGTCTTGTCCAAGTTACACCAGGGTTTGATTGCGAAGATGATGCGTCTTCGAACTGCGCCGTGGATTATCCTTTGTGGTGTCGGTCCTATTCCGGGACTTGAGAATATCGAAGACCCTGACAACCAGGCTTCGCTATCTGGGTCTGACTATCCAAGTCTGTCACAAGCTGGCAAGAAGCACCACGACCCCACTCCACACCTCTCGTATATACGCAATCTACAGCAGCGCCAGCCCCCGCGGACAGCGATTGAGAGGTTTGGTGTGGGATACCAGGACTATTTGCAGGCACCTCTACAGCCGCTGACTGTTAATTTGGAGAGTATCACATATGAAGTATTTGAAAAGGACCCCATCAAATATGAGTGGTATGAGAAGGCAATCTGCAAGGCATTGAGAGACTGGGCCGACCAGAAGAAGGCCACATCCCACCCGGACGGGAAAGTGATTCTCGCAGTTGTGGGAGCTGGTCGCGGCCCATTAGTCACTCGCGCACTGAAGGCTAGTGCAGATGCTGGAGTGGAGATTGACCTCTGGGCCGTGGAGAAGAACCAGAACGCATTTGTGTTGCTACAGCGACACAACGACACGATCTGGGGTGGTAAGGTCACCCTCGTCCAGTCAGACATGCGAAGCTGGAGAGGACCTTTGGTCCGACAGCAGCCGACTGCAGCTGCTACGGGCCCTGTGGGAGAATCGCTTGGAATTGAGAGCTCGTTACTTTTGTCCTCGAAGAAGGGCCAGCTTGATCCAGGTCGGCCGTCTGAAACCTCTGAACTTCAGGGTTCGGCTATGCGCCATACCCATGTTGATATCCTTGTCTCAGAGCTGTTGGGCTCCTTTGCGGACAATGAGCTTTCTCCTGAATGTCTGGATGGCGTGAACGACGTGATCAACCCCGTCCACGGCATTTCCATTCCAGCCTCATATTCGGCACATTTCACTCCGGTTTCCGCTCCCAAATTGCATGCCGATGTCGTCCACCAGACTGTGTCCAACCCGGCCGCTCCAGAGACCCCATATGTCGTGATGCTTCACGCTATTGACTTCCTCTCCACCACGGATACCCCTGCTAGTGGTGAAAACTCCGCCAACAATGGAAACCGGGCACCCACCCCGTCGGGGTCATTCTCCACTACTGAATTCCCCAGTCCCTTTGTGCAGACCGCCTGGTCTTTCTCTCACCCGAACCGACACATTCTTCCTCAGTCCCCCATGCAGTCGACTATCTCGAACGCCCACAATGTACGCCAAACACGGCTAGCCTTCCCTTCCCAGAACCGAGGTGTCTGCCACGGTCTGGCCGGCTACTTTGAAACGGTGCTCTACGGTGATGTAGAGTTGTCTACCAACCCGGTAACCATGGATGCCAAGAGCCCAAACATGATCAGCTGGTTCCCCATCTACTTCCCCTTGAAGGTTAGTTTCCAAAAATATCCAAATATATTTCTCGCTTCTTTCCTTTCCATCATACTAACATTTCTTTCCTTTGTCTGCAGACACCTCTTAGTGTTCCCGAAAATGGTGAGATTGTCGCCACGATGTACCGTCAAACCGATGACCGCAAGGTCTGGTATGAATGGATGGTTGAGGTTTATGCTCTTGAACCTACTGCTGCATCCGCCAAACCCACTCCTGTGAGCTATGCGCGGGCTGGGTCTCCCAGCGTGGAAAGCCTGAGGCCCAAGGAAAATGGCGCAAAGAAGACCCACCGTACTGGCTATCGCCGCGTGCGAGTGGGGATGAGCGACTTGCACTCCAGCATCAAGGATGGCTGTTTAATGTGAAATTTATAAGCCAGAGTCGAATAAAAGTTGTCCAAGCCGTGAGCTCTATATTGTTAGCTATGACAGCAAAAGACTAACCGGCCTCTGAGACCTTTTAACCAAAATTACGGACCCTCACAAGAGAGGGTCCGCCACCCAAACGGAGGGGATCACCTAACTATGATAGCTGTCAAGAATACTACGGAGATACCATAATAATTACGAGAGGCGAGTCCGAAATTATGGCTCGCGGTAGACGTTCCTAAAGTAGCTAGCTAAAAGTGTGGAAGTGGACGAAAAAGTGTGCATGCCCTTGCGACTGCTAGTCAGACACAAGAACTCGGAACCTTGGAAGGCAGTTGAATTCTGCCGCTTCGAACCGCCAAATCTGATCACGCGAGCAACGCCAAGAGGTTCTAACCAAATTCGGTCCAATCACAGCCCTACACAGCGCTGGTTCCTGCCAAGTAGCCCTAAGGCCGCAGAGTTACTTGGGGGCCTCTTGGCAAGAACCGGGTATAAGGAAATTATTTTCGCCAAGTTCGGGCCGAGCAGGTCAAGCTTCCGGCGATCTGTAGGTTTTCATGTGATATAAACCATCTGACCAGGTGATTTCGACGATGTTGCTATAATATTATTGTACCATATTCCGTATTCGGAGTCCACGCGACCTCGGGTTCTCCGTCTCACTCCCCGGGCTGACCGGAATGAGATAGTCCCCCGGCTCCACCGATGCCCTCTCCAGTTTATAGCCACGACTGATTGGAGCACATCTCCATGGATCTCAATATTCCCGTGCCACAACCCCAGATGTGATCTATACTTCGTCGATCACTGTATGAATCGGGAATATTCCCCGTGGACTCAGCTGTGCCGAATCCCCTCGACTCCGTCATCACAGGCAATATCGGACTTTATCGTATGCCGTGGTTCCTTGGTCCCTCCGACAGGAAAATGGCTTGCGCAATTGCGGAACCCATTCAGGAACCACACCCCATATGGGTCTGCCAGGTACACCGAACACATAAAGCTGCGGTTTCCCACGGGCTGTGGTGTCTCCAGTCTCCATCAGATACCGGCATTTACTCAAGTCATCATGCGCTTCTCTTTATTCACAGCCCTATCCGCAGTGGCTTCATTGGGTCATGCCCTCCCCGGCAAGCTGCAGACTCGAGGTACGATCCTACACACTTTGCTCAGTATACGTTGACCACATTGCTCACACCTGGTTAGATGTTTCGACCAACGAGCTGAACCAGTTCGACTTCTGGGTCCAGTATGCCGCCGCGACGTACTATAAGGAGAACTACGCGGCTCAAGTGGGCGACAAGATCAGTTGTTCGAAAGGCAACTGCCCCGAAATAGAGAAAGCCGATGCGACTGTATCCTATGACTTCTCCGAGTAAGCGACGCCCCCCAATAAATACAATAAATAGTATACTTACACATGCACAGCACCACCATCACAGATACCGCCGGCTTCATCGCAGTAGACCACACCAACGCGGCAGTTGTTCTGGCCTTCCGCGGGTCCTATTCAGTGCGCAACTGGGTCAGCGATGCCACGTTCCTCCACACAAACCCTGATCTCTGTGACGGATGCCTCGCCGAGCTCGGCTTCTGGAGCTCCTGGAAGCTAGTCCGCGACGACATCATTAAAGAACTGAAAGACGCCGTCTCCCAGAATCCGGACTATGAGCTAGTCGTAGTGGGCCACAGCCTTGGCGCCGCCGTCGCGACCCTTGCTGCCGCTGATCTCCGGGGCAAAGGCTACCCATCAGCTAAGTTGTACGCGTATGCATCGCCTCGCGTGGCGAACGCGGCTTTGGCCAAGTATATTACTGCGCAGGGTAACAACTACCGCTTCACCCATACCAATGACCCGGTCCCTAAGTTGCCGTTGTTGTCCATGGGCTATGTTCATGTCAGTCCTGAGTATTGGATCACATCGCCTAACAATGCCACTGTCAGTACTTCTGATATGAAGGTTATTGAGGGGGATATCTCCTTCGACGGAAACACTGGAACAGGTTTGCCGTTGCTGACGGACTTTGAGGCGCATATCTGGTACTTTGTGCAGGTTGATGCCGGCAAGGGCCCTGGGCTGCCGTTCAAGAGAGTTTAATTTTGATCAAGTCCCCTCGACTTTTGTCTGATAGATTCTATAATAGCTGGCCGGTTGATGTTGATATGTATAAAGAATAATGACAGATATACAATTTCCGAGTTATGCAGGGCAAGGTAGAAGTCGGGAATGGTTTAGAGGCAAGGGGCCAAAAAAAGAAAAGTACAAAAGCACCAAATTAATCCTTCAAACCCCAACCAGACACTACAACGTAATAAGCTTGAATGATAAGCAATTCGGTCATTTCCGGGCCTTAGGAGACGTCGAGTCGGAGATCCGTCGGGTTTAGACTGAAATGATCAAATTGGGCGATCTTAGTAGTTTCTGGTCATCCCGTTTGATACTAGCAATACAAAGTGGATAACTCCAGCCGAGCGGGGTTATCTGGAATTAATGGTATAAGATATGACTCTAGCCTCAGGTTTAATTGGGGATGTCCATTCAAAATGGTGCTGTATACCAGGTTTTTGTTGGCCGTGCTGGCGCATTATGCCATGGCACAATTTGTGCCCGCGCCCACTGACTTGATCACTAAGAAAGGACATGCCGGCATCCATGTGCGATATAAGGAAGTGCCTTCTGGGATTTGCGAACAAGATCCCAATGTGAAGAGTTATTCCGGTTACGCTGATGTTGGTGAGGACGAGCATATTTTTTGGTGAGCATTCCCGAGGGATGAGCCCTAGGCAGCGACTGACCACCACAGGTGGTTCTTTGAGGCTAGAAATGGAGACCCTGAAGATGTATGTTCTGACAGCATTTGAGAATCACAGTACTGACATTCAATAAGGCACCACTTACAGTCTGGATCAACGGAGGGCCGGGATCATCGTCTATGATTGGATTATTCCAGGAATTAGGGCCTTGCGGAGTCGACCAGGATGGAAACGTATACAACAACCCTTATTCTTGGAGCAATGTGAGCAACATGGTAAGTTTGCATTCTCTGTTTGCCGAGACTCTGGCTCAACTGTCCCCAGCTCTTCGTCGACCAGCCTGCAACGGTTGGGTTATCATATACAACCCCCATTCCAGCATACGAGGATAATGACGGCAATATTGTCCAGCTGCCCAGCAAAGAGTGCCCCGATTACGCTCAGGAGCTTGGAACATGCGGCACATACTCCAAACCAGACATTGCCCTAGTTCCCAATACAACTGCAAATGCGGCCCCGAATATGTGGAAGACACTGCAAGGTTTCATGGGGGCTTTCCCAGAGTACTCAAAAAATGGCTTCAACTTCGCCACTGAAAGCTACGGAGGGCATTATGGGCCAATATTCAACGGTAGAGATCCTAAGCGCTCTTGGACGCTGCTTAAACTGACTTTGTAGTAGAGTACTTTGTCAAACAGAACGCCAAAAAGCCGCACGGCTCGATTCGGATCGATCTCGAGAACGTCCTTATTGGAAATGGCTGGTTCGATCCGCTGATTCAATACCAGGCATTCTACAACTTCTCCATATTCCCCGGAAACACGTACGACTTCAACCCATACAACGAATCGGTCCAGGCCGAATGGTACAATAACCTTTACGGAGAAGGGAACTGCGTGGATCGGACTCGGGAATGTTATGCGACCGGTCGAAACGATATTTGCTCTGCCGCGGATGAATTCTGCGCTTCGAAGGTTGAGTCGCTATTTGACATCTACTCTGGGCGCGACGAGTATGACATGCGAGAGTTGACACCCGATCCGTTCCCGTACGCATTCTACGTCGAGTATCTCAACAGCCCTAAAGTCCAAACTGCTATTGGAGCATACCAGAACTTCTCAGAGTCTTCCGGGACTGTGAGCAGTGCCTTTGGAAACACAGGCGACGACGACCGCGAGTCTGGGACGATAGAGAGTGTGAGGAAGTTGGTGGAAGCTGGAGTACAGGTAATGCTGTATTTCGGGGATGCGTGAGATCTCCCATGCCATGAGGTGACTACTAGACCGTGCTAATTTGAGTTCCAGCGACTACAACTGCAATTGGCTTGGTGGACAAGTTGTGGCCGAGGAAATCAATGCCCCAGGGTACGAACATGCAGGCTTTGTGAACATCACCACTTCGGATGGAGTTGTTCATGGACAGGTTCGTCAAAGTGACTTGTTTAGCTTTGTCCGAATCTACGAGTCTGGTCACGAAGTGCCTTTTTACCAGCCATTGGCTTCGTTGGAGATGTTCAAGAGAGTGCTTTTGAGAAAGGATATTGCGACGGGCAAGGAATATTTGAAGCCACACGGCGGTTATCGAACCCATGGAACCCCTACAAGCGACTACCGAGAGGGAAATAGTACGATGGTTTTGAAAGTGCTTGATAGCAATACGACCTATAACACCACTCTCAACGGGCCGAACCCATCTGGCTCGGCTTCGGTCAGATTACGCAGACAGGGCCACTGAGAAGTGATTGAGAAGCAGGTCATGTAGAACTAGTTTACTGTGTGAAGAGGAATTATTCTTACGTCTAGTGTGCTTGTGATGCAACTGAGTTTGTCTGTGAGATGTGTCTCATTTGAAAGATTCCGATTAGACAAATGGTATGGCCAAGCCATCCTTTCCATGTCCGAGCCCGTTGACGCCGCAGTAAAACAACCCCGAATTCAACTCCTCCGTTTGATTTATTCCATCATCTGTCTGTCTTGGGAAGCTTCAGTGTAAGGTGGCGTGATGACACAAGTAGGGATCTACTCGGTCAAGTGGGCGGTGTCGGCGAGGCCATTGTCGTTGGTCTCCTCTGCCTGGGCGGACTCTTCAGGCTGGGCGGACTCATCAGCGGGCTTAGACGCAGCCTTGGGTGCAGCCTTCCGACGCTTAGGAGCCGAGTCGGCCTTCTTGGCAGGTGCGTCTTTGGCCGCGCCACGCTTGGTACCAGCAGGGGTCTTCTTGGCTGCAGTGTTGGAGTTCTCGGGCTTGGAATCGGTAGTCTGGGTAGGAGACTCCTCTTTTCCATCGAGAATTTGCGAGAGGCGGTTCTTGGCGCGCCAGTAATTCGTGTTGGCAGAAGTCTTTTTCATACCAGCGAGAGCGCCAAGCTTCTCGCAGTCGATCTATGAGATGAATGTTAGATGGAAGTAGGAAGCTACAAAATAATCTTGGATACTGACCTTGCCATCGTGGCACAGGGTACCGAGGATGAGCAGTCTAACATCGGCCATTTTCAGCTCAGCGAGCTTGGCATCAAGCTTGATTGAAGGAGACATTTTCTTGGACTTTTCAATTGGATATGTGAGCAGTAAGTCAGAACGAAGGTATTGAACGATAAAAGATACCTAAGTAGGATGGATGATACGATAGTGCTAGATATAACGATGTGAGGAGGAGCGATAAAGGAACAACAATCTGAGAGAAATGAACGGGGGTGAAGTTCTCGCAAGCAAACGTGAAGGAACAATTTCCTAACGATCAAGCGCAAGTCTCGCCGTGCCACTCGAACATGTTTGACTTCAGTTCGTGCATCCGACAATAGCAACGCATACATGTTCTCATACGCTGTATTTGGAGTCTGCATAGGGTGCGAATTGTTGAAAACACTGGCCACCACAATCGTAGGCTTTATGGTCGAATGGTATTCATCAACATGAATGCTATCTACATATATTATTCCGGGGTTACTATATGTACATATGTAGTTATATGCCTCATGCATACAAAGACTTGGTCACATCATATATGAGCCCCTCCCATTTGACTGTATGTCTTATATCGTTTTCTTTATCTGAGATCATAAATTCGATGGTGATGATGGTGATGGTGATACTTTAGTGTGGCAGTGTCCACTACTGATGCCTGCAAACCTGGGCCACATCAGCCTGGATATATGAACCCCTAGTTTCCCTCTCCTTGTTCGAATCTGATAAATTCTCGAGTCATCGCTTATGAAATATTCTAGGCTCCCAGCCACCTATGAATTAGCCTAAAACGCCTCTCTAATCTGGTCAACTAGCTCGTCGTAGCTATTGTCCCCTTCGAAATGTGCCCAATACGGGAGTCAGTCAAGAGAAAGGATCCTTTACACCCTCCACGGCTTTTATCAGTTAGTATTTACAATCCCTTTCTAGGACATTGCATGCTAATTGTCTCACCATGTTATAGGTAATTGCAGAACTCGACACTATCCAGCCTCAGACATGCCATGTTGATCAGGGTCTGGGAAGAAGTCGGGATTATTGGTATCGCCTGACATCACTAGCTTATGCCTATCGGGATCGTGGCTTGAATCCAGAGTACACAAACCCCCATCACACTCTTCATAGGATCCCAAAGCTCCACGGACGGCCCTAAACAACCTATGTCGAACCTTACGGAGCTTCTGCGTCTGTTCTTCGCATGCAAGCCTCTTCTACTTGGAAATTAGTAGGAAACTCGGATTGTGAAACAATTGAGAAAGAAAGGATAGTCAATTCTCAGCTCATGATTGGTACCACTGTGCTATCCCCTATAGTTTTCATGGGAATGTCTTCAATTCTTGGATTGGCACGACGGAAGAACAAAACACCGGGCTAAACTACCTAGGGATCCTAATATTTCGATGGTGCTACGTACTCTCTGCTCGGCTTGTTGAAATAAAAGGGGAGGGTGCTAATATGCAATATACATCCTATGGGATCGACTACGACGGTGAAAACTCTTGCGATCTCCCGGAGACTGATATCATCGATATTGGATATGTTCTTCTCCTTGATCTCTACATGCCTCGAAGACTTCCCTCATGCCAACGCTGAGGAACTTACACGGTCAACATTGCCACTCACGAGACGACTTCTCCGCTCCAGTGACTGCCCACCTCGTAGCCCATGGATTTCCTCAAGCTCGCATGAAGATCCCCTCTGTGAGCTTTTTGCAATGTGTTTCACGGTGCATATCGCTAACGTTTCGATAGGATGTAACCGCTGTTTACGCCCAGTTCCTAGCCAGTCGAGTGCACTTCCTCCACTCATTCGTCGTCCTACGTTTACATCGAACAAAGCTGAACGTCCTGGATATGAGGCATCAGCTGGACAGTTTGCGATGTCCGGGGACGCAGATGAGAATGTAACTCGATGGTGGTATGCAATACTGGCTCAACGCGAAGGGTCGAAGGCCATTGTCAAACGAACTCCCTGCTACGAATTTCTCGCCCCGTGGACGGTGTCTCGAACATGTGAGACACGATTCGCCATCAAGTCAGAGACTTTGGCCAACTTCCTCATATACATCCTTGACCGCAGAGAAAGCCTTTTACGTTCTGGGTAGCCAACTCCCTATCGCGCTTATGACAGCTATAACACTCCCGACACATGGACACTATGGCTTGACTGTCCAACTTCCGCTTCCAAGAGCATGTGGTGGTAAACAGGCTATGACTCCCATGGAGGTTATTCCATCGATTTGGTCTGTCCCAAAGACCGCTGCCATATTACATGACTTTGAGTCGTAGTCCGGGAGTAATGATGTCTACTCTTTGTGGTTCATTCTAGGAACCCGAAGTTCCGTGCAATCTCGTCGCTCCCTGGCTGCATCCGCTTTTCAATGAGATACTAGATGAGAAGTCACCTGGCCGCGGTTACAAAGCACTTGCTTTAATTGGAATGATCGATGTAAGGGAGCACAGAAGATTTCCGAAGAGAGAACTGGACCAATTGGCTTCTGAAGATGCCACACTATCTATCTTCCTCTGGTTAAACGTCAATGCGGAGGATAAACCCCGGGAGGCCATCTATCAAGATGAGTGGCTCCGAGGCATTTGGGAGGAAGATGATGAGGGCTGGGAAGCAGAGGAGGCTGATGATCGAGACTCCAAAGGGCTTGTTGGTCAACTTGAAGATTGAGTGGAAACATGGCTCGATTCACTCGATTAACGGAGTCCTAGCCTGTCAGGTATGAACTTTATTGATGAAAATAGCAAGATATGGAGAGTTTGAATCGAATGATTTAGTTGAGGCGCTGGCTACCCGGCATGTGGTTTGCTCATCTATAGATACATTGCACTCTCCGGATTTCGCCTCCAAAGTTTGCTCCCCTCCTTTAAATTTGACTATTTGAGAGTACTTTATACTTATACAAACATAGAAATATAAGACCGGCAAGTTGAATGGAATCACACACTTGGGCAGGGGTTACTGGCCATGTCAGTAATAGAGACCAGAGGCAAGAACACAACAGTTCCAGACAGATTGCACCGCACATATGACAGGGGTTAGAACGGAGGACTCTACGAATTAATAGAAATTAAACAGAAATTAAGAAGAAGTTAGGGAATTACTCCGTGATCCTAATAAATTCACGCAAGTTGACGCGGTTCGCAACCAAGTGGGGAGTGATTCAGTTTCACCACGAATAACGTGGCCTCATTATCAAACTTTTTAGCATCCCTGCTGAAAGCCAAACCCTACAGATGTAATATCGGACTTTGCCCTCTCAGGGATTTTTTTACGATTAACTGCATATGGACAAGACTTTTGCAGGACCAATCATCTACAAGGCCCCGTCGGATCCCGTGGAAATACTGAGGGTATTACACAATATGGATAACTGCCCTGCCCAGCGCATGGGCTCGAGCTCATTTATTGTCCTCTCTGATTCCTGTCGCTATGCACCCAGAGTTGAAAAACACCTGGACTCCTGCAGTCAATGTCTTGACATGGTTCATGTTGGTGACGGCTATTCTGAGCGTCTTGACTCGTCTGGGGACAAAATACTTCATTTTCCGCAAGTGGACATTTGACGATGGTCTTGCCACTACGTCGATGGTGTTCTGCATCGCACAGTCAATTGCTGTCTCGAAGGCAGCGGAGAATGGACTTGGACAGCACCGTGACATGCTATCCGATGTCAAAATTGAAAGCATCATGAAGGTATGCATAGGAAATGCCTTTTCTTGGACTTTGCTAATGGGTTAAATACCAAAGGCTGAATACGCCGCAACCATTCTTTTCATTGCCAGCATTTGCTTCTCTAAACTGTCGCTCCTGGTCTTCATTCGCAACTTGACTCCCGCAGCCTTGGATCGCCGTTTTGCGCTTGTGTTGGGAATATCGATCGGACTGTGGGCTATTGCTAGCATTTTCACGGCCGCATTCCAATGTCATGTGCCGCAGACATGGAATTATCTACATGGGAGTTGCTTCAACCGAGTGAGTAGCCGGTTCATCCTTAACGACAGAAATTGCTGACCGTCTATCAGGCTTCGTGGTGGAATTATCTCGGCGTCACAAATATCTTGTCGGAGGGTGGAATAATAGGCCAAGCGCTGCTGGTTATCGTTCGTATCCAGACCGATCTCAGCCGGAAAGCTAGTTTGTTCAGTGTGTTCTTGGTCCGAATCATGTACGTGTCAAAAACCAAGCTCCGTATTGAGAGAATCCACTAACAAATACGGTACTCCCAGCGTAATCGTCGCGATTATTTTCCAACTTGCTTACGCCAATCAAACTACCTCAGGCGATTTCACCTTTGATGCCTGGTCCGTCGCAATTTCTACTCAAGTGGCTCAAGCCATGAGCATCGTCACAGCCTGCTCCCCCCAGTTCAAGCCTTTCTTGGATAGTCTCCAGTCAACAGGAATGGGTTTGGGCATGACGAGCTCCAACAACGGCAGCAAAGACAGGACATATGGCATGAGCACATTCAAGACATCCCGTCGCACTGCGGATACTCGAAGTGAGACTCACGAATTAGTCTCAGTCCCCCATGGGACTCATCAGGCTATGGTAACATCGGACGAGGACGCTGAAAGCCAGTCTAGCCGATCTAATATAATAGTGGAGACGACCTGGACGGTGACTGGAGGGTTGCCGAATTGATTAACATGTGAAATCTGGACCAGGGCATCCCTTGATCCACCCGCTTTTCCAGAAAATTGCGCCTTTCCCGTTATAGTTCCATGCGTACGGAGGCTGTCCCGAAAATCCACTACAATCCACAGCAATATAGTCCGGTGTATATAACTGCAATTAATTAATCCGTTTTCACACTGTTGCCCGGAGATTTGCCAATTCAGTGCTCGGCTTCCCGGATCTCGGTAGAATTTACCACCTCGTTATTGCTGGCCATGTCGCTTAAATAACCAATTTCCTGGCAATATCGATGATTCAAGCCACATTATTCATGCCAATGCTCAAGTTTATTAGTCCTCGTGCAGACCCCTGCAATTGCTGCATTAGCGTCTACCATTGCCCCTAACCATATGTAACCATGTGCAGAATTGGTTACATTAGTTTTAGTTTTTTTGCCCCTTGAACTTCTTATGGTAACACACGATCCTTCTCTTTCTGATCTGTCCATTTTTGCTTTTTCCTTGCAATCACATATCCATTATGCGGTCGCAATATTCGAAGCAAATGCCTTCGTCGGGAGAAGAGATTGGCGAACTATCAAGGAAGGAGCTTGATGATGCCAATCTCGCGCGCATGGGAAAACGTCCCGTCTTGAAGGTAGATGCTCTTTGAGAATACGTATCAGATACGGGCTAACAAACGCAGCGCAACTTCGGTTTGATGTCAATGCTGGGTTTCAGTTGTACAATTCTGATTACCTGGGAGGGAATTGTCGTGTAAGTGCTCTTGGCAATCAAGATGAACCCCGAACGAACGTTAGCTCACCACTGTGATATAGGCTATTCTTGCAAGCATATCGAAAGTAAGAGATGCGGAAGAGTTATGTGCCTGCAGTGCTGACAGACTTACACAGTGGAGGCCCGGCTGGAGCTGTATATGGATTCCTGTTTGTGTGGGCTGGTGTCGCAGGTACCTTTGTGGTTCTAGCGGAGTTGGCATCAATGTACGGAATGATCTGTCTATTTGACATATCTACTGAGACTAATCGGTCAATAGGGCACCAACATCTGGAGGGCAGTATCATTGGACATCCATGCTGGCCCCGCGATCGTGCATGAAACTCATGAGTTACCTGACAGGTGAGTGGAGAATATCTGGAGTTATACAAAACTAAAGCTAACATATCTCAAAGGTTGGCTTACTGTCATTGGATGGCAAGCCACATATGCAACCTCGTGCTATTTGGTCGGCACGTTGATTCAAGGCTTGATCGTGCTCACAAACAGTACATATGAACCCAAGAACTGGCATGGAACTCTTCTATTCTGGGCGATTGTCGTATTTTGTGTCGCTATTAACAGTGTTGGAGGGAAACTCCTTCCGCGATTTGAGGGCATGATCTTGATCCTCCACATCCTTGGCTTCTTCGCGATTCTCATCCCCTTGACGTACATGGCCGATCATGGAAGTTCCAAGGAAGTCTTTACGCAGTTCCTAAACTTGGGAGAATTCCCTTCCCAAGGACTGTCGTTCTTCGTCGGAATTGTCGGATGTATCTATGCGTTTGCCGGCGGTGATGCCGCGGTTCATGTGCGTCTATCCATCTCCTTCAACCTGCTCAAACATCGATTGCTAGGACTAATCCAAACTCTCAATCCATAGATGTCCGAAGAAATCACAAATGCCGCCGTTGCAGTCCCCACCTCGATCATGCTGAGTGTCTTGATCAACGGATCCTTAGGTTTCGGCATGTTGATCGCCATGCTGTTTTGCAGCGGCAATCTTGCATCGGCCCTCCACTCACCTACTGGGTACCCATTCATGGCAATTTTCAAGCAGGCCACAGGATCCACAGCCGGAACAGCGGTGATGGGCTCGATCGTTACTACCATGGGTGCCACCACATCAGTTGGCATGTTGGCGTCCACTTCGCGGCAGTTCTGGTCCTTCGCGAGAGACCGCGGCATTCCCGGCTGGCGATTGTGGAGCCAGGTAAGTTGCTCTTCCAACACCCTGAGCGCTGTCAGGATTTCCAATTTAATTGTGAGAAACCGCAGGTCACCGAGCACTCTGCCGTCCCCCTATACTCCGTTTTGGCAACATCTGTGATTGCCTGCCTCCTCGCGCTCATCAATATTGGCTCCGCCGTCGCCTTCAATGACCTCTGCTCCATGGCAATCTCTGGTCTCTACCTGTCATACATGGTGGTTGGCGGTCTTCTTCTCTGGCGCCGTTGCACGGGCGGGATCAGCTCTGTTCGCAGCAGCGATTCCGCTATCATCAACACCGCTGGCGCGAAGCTCGTCTGGGGCCCATTTCATGTGCCCGGCATCTGGGGTATTATTATTAACACCTGGGCTTTGATTTACATGACAATTGCTGTCTTCTTTAGCTTCTGGCCACCAGATTGGGTGGTGACTGTCCAGACTATGAACTTTAGTGTCGTTGGGACTATGGGAACTATCATCCTCAGTCTTTTCTACTACTATGTACGTGCGAGGAAGGTCTATAACGGGCCTATCATGGAGGATACTCTGTAAAACAGTGGCTACGGGCTTGGAGGTGCTTCCTGAATTGGAGCTTGCCGATGTATATAATTTTGTATAGTTTTGGATATATCTTATGTTGTGCGGCCTTTTGGCTCAACCAAGAGATAAAAGCTTGTTTATTGAATATATTCACAAATCGAAGTACACATTCAACTTCATGCTAGACGCCGACTCATATCGTAATGTCTAACCTGGTGCCCATATGGATCGGGAATCTGAGTCTTAGTCTCAAGAGACAAAGCATAACCCTGAGTGATAAAATGTCAAAGCGCACTAGTGAAACAACGCCTATCATGGAGGCCACGAGGATGCATTCGCATTTCGCACGTGCGGACTGAAACCGTTGAATTAAAGTACGAAACTTAAACTTAGGCTCCCGCATCTGGACCGAGCTTGGATTCCATGTACCTTTGCGGGCGATCCGCCTTTCACACAACCTTGGAATCTGTTATCAAAGGAGGTATCCGGAAGAATACCGGCATTGTGACCGATTGTTGGGTGGCACAAGAAGGCGCTTCGCCCGGTTGCCTTTTCGAGGCACCAGAACCAACAAACAGAGCCACATGCAAGGGATATCACAACCGGCCCGTGGAGGATTCGAGGCAATCAAAATCTGTCATAAGATAGCTCCATCACAGTGCAATATTATTGCCTCGGGGAGGCCGTTTGTACATGTAATCGATAGATCCAACGTGCAAGTCTGCATTCATGCCTTGCAGATCAGACAACGGGCTCGTAAAAGGGGCCTCCTTTTTCCGGGCCTAACATGTGGAGCAGATCATTGAGCAGATCAAATTGATGTACACTATGAAGATATGCGTAGTAAGGGCTGTGGAAATTGTCGTCTTCACTCTCATGGGTATCGTAAGCAAATTAATAACAAGACATCTGGATAGCTGCTACAGACAGACTGAGACCCCCAAACCGCGATTCGTAAACAGAACACGGATAGCGTCTCTTCTTGCGCGGAGGCTTGAAATGAAGCATGGAAAATTATATTAAATCAAACTTGGCAGAACGACACATTGTCATGGTATCATCAGTAAAGGAATGGTATAAACGCCCCCCAAGAGATCATGACCAGTAGGTGTTTTGTAATAAAGCAAGTGAAAAGATGTAAAGAGAGCAACAAAACGCTAAAGCAAATCAAAAGCCCAAACTAGGCGTATCAACCGCTGGCATTAATAATCCTTAGCGGTTGTCGGACGGGCGGTTCATCTGCACTGTATGATCCACGTATTGGAAGTGATCAGTTGGCCATGAATAGAGCGGTAGTTGTCCCTGAAACAATTATCAGCATTCGTCTTTTCGCTGGAAACGGTTTCCGTTGTCCCACTCACAGGGGTCTCCATCCTTGTCAACGTGGGATCGATATCAATATCCGAGCTCCAAATTGCGGGGTTCATCTGCCGGTCGGGCGAGGAAAAGGCCTCGGGCTTCAGGATGCTCCGGAGATATTGATCAATGGCAGTCACCATCTCTACCGGGATGCCTGAAGTGGGATATTGAGGGTTCGAAAATGAGTCGCTCGCGATGGGTGAGCTGCACATATCGTTCGTATACGAATAGGGGGATGGGTAGTCATCAGCAGATGCAGAAGATTGGCTCTGGCCCCTGGCATATTGGGGACATGAGATTGAATCTATGCTTCCCCATACCCCAGAATAATTGTCGGTGGTATCCGCTTGGAATGAAATAGGAGGTGAGTTGGCTGGTTGCAACTGCGTCTGTTGGTGTAGGCTTGATCGTCGAGGTGATGTGTCGCTTCGCGCGTATGGTGCGTTTTCCTTTGGTGCTGAGCCACTTTTATTCAGGTCAGTCCGTGGGTTCCGTCTCTTCTAATAATTAGGGGCTACTTACTGTCGACGTAGATGCTGAGCCAAGTAATCCCGGCGATGGAATGCCTTTTTACACCCTTCGTACGTGCAAGGATATTTCTTTTTAGGCTCATGGCTGAGCTCATGTCGTCTGCGATGTTCGGCTCTGGTAAAAACCTGTATGGTGGTGATTAAGGAGATCATTCATCTGCGATATCCTCAGGGTACTCACCTTCGAACATCCAGGCAGCTGGCACGCATGGACTCTCTTGCCCCTCATAGCTTTGCTGACACGGTGGGAGTTTGTTTGGGGAGGCGACGAAACATCGACAGGAGGACCGGGATACATCTCCGTTTGGCTTGCGTTGTTATTGTGGTTGGCCAGTTTTGACGGCATGGGAGTAGTACTTTCAAGGTCGAGTGGCGGCGCAACGGAGGCGGTATACGAGGTGTTGAATGTGGACATTGTAGGCGTGTAAAGGAAAGATACTCTCGTGTGGCTGATGCGGCTCAATATGCCATTCGGGACGAAGTTACACGGCACGTTTAGATGTTGTGAGAGTCGTACGAACTGGAGTGGGGAGGTGACACGAAGAAATACAAGATGAGAAAGGGGAAAAAGGTTTAATAAGACTTTCCTTAGTGAGAACAGCTCTATGGGGGGTGGGTATGTCGGACCGTCTCGGTTGTATCTCTAAACCCTCAGGACGCCGATCTAGTACCTAATTAATAAAGTGATCAAGAACCAAGCTAATACTAAATAGTCCACTAAAGAAAAGCCTGAAACTACCCAAAGAACGCCTAGTGCTTATAATTTTTAGCAAGGCATGTTCTGGGCCAAAAGAATGGAGCGACGTACGGGGGATTACCTCCCAGTCGATCAGAGCCTCAGCCTCCTGGATCGGTCACCCACATAGCTCAACTGCACATGGTTCATCCTATCGGGTTGTGAGTTGTTCCCCACATGGGCGTTTATGTGTCAATGCAGCCACCTCGAAGTCCGTCCTTTGCTGCATATTCGAATACCAAGTGTCTCCGGATTTTTCCCAGAAATGGAGTTTTATCTATTGGAAAACCTACAATAAAATTCTGCCTACAACAAAACTACACGGATCGAAAGCAGGGTTTTGTTTCGCCTGTGGGGCCGTAGCCCTGATGATAGATTTGATGCCGATCGAAGGTGAACTCATCAAGGGGCGTTTGTCGCACCTGCGTTTCCCTCATCGGGTATGAGGATGTTTATCACCGCCAGAAAGATGTAAGGCTGCGTGAGGATGTATTTTTGGCAGATTGCACGTGGATCATTGCGGTGTAGAGTCAGTGGCATGATATGTTGCAGCAACTTGGCAGGCTGAGTCGAAATTCAGAACAACCAACACCAAGATATGTCTGTGATTGGTTCAAGTACAGTCGGGTTTTTTTAAGAAAAAGTGAAAATTTGTGCGGGTTAACACATTCCGAGGACGATCTGCACCCGAATGGTCGATCGACTCCCGTCGACTTTTCGCCAAAGAGGCTCAACACGCCCGGGTGAGGACCCACTTAGTTGCCTTGGCGTCCAACGTGCATATACGCGAGTTTACCCTGACCAATGGATTGTCTGCCGTATATCCATGGATCCAGTGTCGAGTCCGAGCTTGGGCACACGCCCGGGTAACTTCTATCATCCAGTCTATACACTTCGTACTCCCCCTTTCCCCACACGGAATTCATACATCTGGGCCAATCTGTCCGCGCGTGTAATGAAACGAGAGACGAGACCCACGGAAATCCAACTTGGAGTGTTACATCGCTGGGAAGCTGGGGTCTTAGTACAATGTTGTACGTGGGGGCCAATACCATGTGGATGCTTAACCATTCCTAACCACACTAGAAATATAACTTGTAGGGCATAGCTAGTGTAATTTCGAAAGACCATCCCCATTTCCGCTATGTGTACGGCAGCCAGTCGGCAAAATTATTTGAAATTGGAAAGATCTCAAGTCTTTGTTCGGGCTTGCCTTGCCAATTTAGCTAAGTCTCTCTGCACTTACCCCCATTTGAACAAGAAATGCTTCGCTTCAAGCAGTGGTCAGTGCACACCATACTTACATTTGGCCGTTCACCCTGTTGAAATACATTTACGACATATTCATTCGGACAGAGCAGAGTGCCCCGTAAATAGTAATTTCATTAGCCTTATGAAGCGATGAGACATTTAAACCTTACTCTTCCGTTTCCTCCGAGATTAAAGGGTGACATTTTCCTTGTCCCATCTTTGAGGCATATTGAGAAATCCCAATCCCAGCCAAACACCGATGACTTTAAACCAATTGTGAAAACGTAAAATCTCCGGCAAAGTCTAACTTCAGCCTTGGGCATGACTTACATGCTCCAGCCCTTGGCAGGGGCTGACGTTTTTGTGATATTCCACAGCCACATTGCTTCGCCCATGCTAATTCAGGATACGAGCGGGGGTCAGAGATCGTCATTCAGAGCTGTGACCTGCGCATCAAGTGGGGCTGAATATGATATCCAGTGGTTCTCCCCTGTCACACATCGTAAATCGTTGTCATTTGCAAATCTTAAAATTTTATCTTGCAACTACTTTGTAGTGTCGGCCTTGGGGCTTGGGATTCTGAGATTAACCTGCTGGTTGTCGGGGTACAAGGGCTCAAAAAGGTTGTGTGGGCAGCCTGCCTACTCCAGACAAGATCCACTACTCTAAATAACTCAGGTTGACCTTCTCGGTACGGGAGTAAGCACCTTGAACATAAAGTGCACGCTACCCGTTTTGGCGCTTGAGTGGGCTCGCTCTTTACGTATTTCTTCGATTGATTTTATTTTTTTATACAGCGTCAAATGGAACTTTCCGTACCGTTTGATTCGGATTTTTGATGTTCCAAACTGCGTTATTCTTTTACTCTCTCTTTCCATTCAAACTTCGATGTCATTCAAACAACTCAGCTCATGGGACTGAGGCGAGGGTCCACTGGGATGGGTATAACCGAGGTTTTCCCACTTGAGATAAGCAAGATCGGACGTTGACCCTTATGGCTGACATCGAAAACCACCCGTAATAGAACAAACAGCTTAGATATAAAAGTGTATATATCATCCAAAAGTGAATGTTCGCAACACTGTGAGATGAATCGATTATTTTATTCACGGCAAGAACATCTGCGTAGATTTTGCCCGCCGTTGTCCTGAAAATGGAGATGAAGTTTAGCGGAGGCATGGGAGACACCTACTGCTTTTTGCTAAGCAGGAAACCCTATGAGCACGCGAGGGTGTAAATCGTTGGCGGCATGGCTGTCTAAGGCCTGTTTATCTGTCTGCCCCAAATGGCCCCGCTAGATACATTGATTGTTTTTCCATAGCCTGTTAAACTTTTTCTTCTTGATTCCCGATCATGAAGAAATAAGTGACTTGTAGGTGCCTCGGCTTAAGAACTGTCCGCTACTTCGTGGGCTTGAAGTTCATCTGTGTCATTCCGTATGGAGACGGGAAGTCTGAAACTCGATGTTAAGGGTCGTGCGCGACTCTGATTGACAATAGTAATCACATACTGGAAGGGCATGTGTAACCTCGAGGATAGCCATAAGCTTGAATGAGAGATTGATGCGACCTGTTCCCTGGAGAATGACGAGGAGAAGTGTTTGATCGCGAGATGTCAGTGGCAGTGGGGTGATGACCCCTAGGGGAACGCTTCATTGCTAAAAAGGTCTCGGAGCTCAAATTTATAAATGTCTCTCTTGCAGGCGTAGAATTGTTGTGCTGCTACCAATTAGCAATTTTATAGAGAAACAAGGCCAAGGGAGGCAAATAATGTAAAAGGCATTTGAAAATTTGCGCTCTTCTCGGCAAATGTATTTGCTCGGTAACTCGCGGTAGTTGATTGTATACAATTCTAGATTACTTGTAGTTTGTGTGAGGTGTGTTTTCTTTTGACAGAATGATGTGATATTCAGCCACCAAGATACCATTCCCACTGACCCTTGGCCCTCCTTGGCCCTGAACCCGAACCCCTCAAAGCACAACGAAAAGAAGAATTGTTCCATATTTGGCTTGATGATGCAAGCCAGTGCCAAGTGGTCTCTTATCAGTAAAATCACGTTCAAGGCGAAATACCCCGATGAGATCGTTGCTACCGAATGTATAAAATGAGCCCAGATAATCCAAATTTATTATAGGTGGAGCGAAAAGTTCAATAAGCCTTACAATCCGGTCGCAGCAACTTTGGCTCGTCAAGATGTCCACTGTATACACCACAAAGAAAGGCCCGAATGAGTCCATCTCGGTACTCCAAGGGACAGATACAGACTCATCTACCAGTCTTGACATCGCTCCATTGGGTGAGCCAGGAGAGGAACGTCGGTTTTGGTTTCAGCGAGGCAAAGGCTATAACCCCGAAGCAGTTGCGACCCAGCCATCCGTTTATGACAACCCTGGCACTGCGAAGGAATATCAACCCCGGGCTGACTGGGAGAATCTTCACCGATTCGACCCATCTGCTCGGT
This sequence comes from Penicillium egyptiacum, assembly GCA_911456345.1. NCBI lineage: Eukaryota > Fungi > Ascomycota > Eurotiomycetes > Eurotiales > Aspergillaceae > Penicillium > Penicillium egyptiacum. The sequence continues at coordinate 682,783 of CAJVRC010000898.1, forward strand.
GGACATGGAGCGAGGAATACAAATTGATTCGAAAGATTGATCTTCGGATTATGGTATTTACTTGCCTCATGTTTATGTGTTTGGAGTTAGATCGGTCCAATCTATCACAAGCTCTAACCGACAATATGCTCCCCGAGTTAAATATGAGCACGAATGGTAAATAAAAAAAAATCGGAGTCTTCTTCTCATGATATTCCAAGCTAACCATAGTCTTTTCTACCTTCAGACTACAATCTTGGTAATACGGTGTTTAGACTCTCGTTCCTTTGTGCTGAGCTTCCCTCCCAGCTCGTCAGCAAGTGGGTTGGACCCGATCGTTGGATCCCTACACAAATGGTCCTTTGGTCTGCGGTTGCTATGGCACAGTATGGGCTGAATGGGAGAACTACATTTCTCTTGTGCCGTGCCCTGCTTGGTATCTTGCAAGGTGGATTTATCCCAGACGTAAGTCATTCACGTTCTTGTACGAGTCTCTGCTAACAGACTCAAAGGTGATATTGTATCTGTCCTACTTTTACAAACATCATGAGCTGTCTTTGCGACTGGGTTTCTTTTGGACGGCCATGAATATTGCAGATATTCTTGCTGGATTCCTAGCTTTCGGACTTTTGCATCTTCGTGGTGTGCAAGGTCAATCGGGATGGCGCTGGCTGTTCTTGCTGGAGGTGAGTATGCATTACGTCTAATTCAGAAGGGCGCATTACTCATATCGAGAACAGGGCCTTCTGACACTTCTATTCGGTCTATCTGCGTATGTTTTGATGCCACCAGGACCATGTCAGACTGTTAATTGGTCCCGGGGGAAATCTGGCTGGTTCACTGCCCGGTAAGTCATTTCGTCATTTCCTTTTTCTATAGCAAACCTTTGCATCGTTATTGACATAGTTCGCAGGGAGGAAACCATCATTGTCAATCGAGTGATTCGCGACGACCCAAGCAAAGGGTCCATGCACAATCGAGAACCTATCACGCCAAAACTACTTTGGAAGAGTCTCAAGGACTATGATCTCTGGCCGATATACATCATCGGACTTACCTTCCAAACACCAGTAGTGCCCCCAAAGCAATATCTAACTCTTACTCTGAGGGGCCTCGGCTTCAGCACCTTTGTGACAAATCTCTTGGTTATTCCTAGCGAAGTGCTTTGTATTTTCTTCCTTCTACTCCTCACATACATCTCGGAAATTAGTAGCCAATTGACTTTGGTGTCTATGATCGGGCAAATATGGATACTCCCTTTCTTGGTTTATTTATATGTGGTCGACATCAATACCGCAAACAAGTGGTCCGTGTGGGTGGTGATGACTCTGCTGCTGGCATATCCAAATGGTAAGTTCACCCATTCATGCCTGTTGCATACTGGGTATCTTGGCTTACAAAACTATAGCGCATGCTATTCAAGTTAACTGGAACTCCCGCAACTCAAACACGGTCCGATCCCGTACGGTCTCGGCTGCCGTGTATAACATGTGTGTCCAAGCGTCGGCGATTATTGCTTCCAATATCTATCGCGCGGGTTGGTCATGAAATTCCTTTTCTTTTCCGCATTTGTTCGGTATGCTAATTTGGCTCAGATGATGCTCCCCGCTACCGGCGAGGCAATAGTACTTTGTTGGGCCTTGTTGTTTCGAATATCTTCATATATCTGTTGACCAAGGTATACTATGTCTGGCGCAATCAAAGCCGCGACAAGAAATGGAACGCTATGACGGACAACGAAAAGACACATTACTTGGCAACAACAAAGGACGAAGGAAATAAGCGACTAGATTTCCGATTCGCCCATTAATTATCTCTCTAGGTATTGGACCTTTAGCAGATTTACATGTGAAGAGACGGGGAGAGCCAACTCAGTCCATTAGGGCATGGGGAATACTCCGTGCAATGTGATATCAAAGAAATATACAGATATTCTATTTTGCTTATGCTACATGGCCCATAAGGCGCTGGCAAACGTCGTCTAAAACAATACACTCCAGTTTTTCATACGATTGGTCGGACCCTACATGGCGTGCTTGAGTAGATCCCGTGCATTTAATATAATGTACATCCAGCCAACAGATAGTCAATGAAAATAATTGAGTAGCCCAATTATTCTGGATTGATCTGATTGAATACAGCTTCCGAATCTAACTCATGTAGGTATAGTGTCGTTCGCAATCAACGATGTTGCGCAACCTCCAGTGAATATGATCCCATTACCACAGCGTTTCCAGACGGCGGGATGTCAGGCAATTCTTGGGGAAAATGACGAATGTCAACTGTGACAAAACAAATTCACCGTTATCTATCAAGATAATTAACATATAAGACGTGCTTTCACTCTAACTGTGCGACAGCAACGTTCCAGATCTGCGGGGTTACGACAATGAGGCCCAGGCACAACGACACAAGATGTCGCAAGCGGATAATCGGCAACATCCAGTACGTCGCGTAGTATAAGATGGATGTCCTAGGTTCCAGCTTTTATCTTCCAGCATCAACAAGCCAGGCCATCCAACAATCACTACTGTACCTAACACCCTTACCATGGCATCTGCTGTCACCGAAACCGCTCCTACCGTGGTCCCCATCGTCGAGGAGAAGATTAAACTGACAGGCCTTGCACGTGAGCCTATCAAGTACAGCGGAACTCTCGATGCTTTCGAGTCCTTCGATGTCACTCCAGTCATTGGACGGGAATTCCCCAATGCCAACTTGAAGGATTTCCTGCGCGCGCCCAATTCCGATGATCTGCTTAGGGATCTTGCACTAACCAGTGAGTTGTATCGTTGCTTTGAATAGCAGATAGAGCTGACATGACAGGTTAGTCTCGCAACGAGGAGTGGTCTTCTTCCGTAAGCAGGATAGTCTAGACAACGACCTGCAAAAGGAGCTTGTCCAACGACTTGGTGAACTCTCGGGCAAGCCAAGCACATCCGGACTGCACATCCACCCGGTGGCAAACTCGGGTCGGGAACACAGCGTCAAGGACGATGAAATTAGTGTGATCAGCTCCGCAAGCCGGGAAAAGCTGTACAAGGACAGAAACACGCGAAAGCAGACTTCGCGCAGAGAGTGGCACAGTGACATCACGTTCGAGCCCATTCCTAGCGATTATACTCTCTTGCGTCTCACAGAGCTTCCAAAAACCGGTGGTGGTAAGAGCCTTTGCATACTCTATGAAATGCTCCAGGGACACTAATCCTCTTCTAGACACCTTGTGGGCATCTGGTTACGAGGTTTACGATCGTATCTCCGAGCCCTACCAGAAGTTTCTGGAGGGCTTAACCGCAACCTACGCGCAACCGGGCTTCAACGAAGTTGCCAAACGCAACGATTTCACAATCCACCCTGGTCCTCGTGGCGCGCCGGAGAACATTGGAGAGGAGCTCCGAGCGGAACACCCTGTCATTCGTACCAACCCTGTCACTGGTTGGAAGAGTGTCTTTGCTGTTGGCACACACGTGCAGAAGGTCAATGGCGTTTCTGAAGAGGAGAGCCGTCATCTTCTCGACTGGTTCGTGAGTCTCATCGTTGAGAACCACGACCTGCAGGTGCGCAATCGCTGGCAGAACCCGAACGATCTTGGTATGATCCCCCGTGAAAATCTGTGATTGCTGTAGCTGACTGTTGTTATAGCTATCTGGGATAACCGATCGGTATACCACGCCGCAACTTGGGATTATGACGGGCTTGGCCCGCGCACTGGACACCGAGCTGTCGGCCTTGGAGAGAGGCCATATCTAGATCCCAACAGTATTGGAAGACGGGAGGCACTCGCCGAGAGCGAATAGGTGGTTTTATCATAATCTATTTAACTGCACACTGCACACGCGACAACGTCCTTTACGACGCAAATGTAACTTTCGATCAACACACGTCTTTTTGAGGGCCTTTTTTAACGTCCCTTTTGATCCTCCGACAGAGAGACAAGAACCGAGATCATATGACTAAATCTTCTTTCCAGAGTTAAGTACTTGTAATCTCTTAAAGGCGGAATTCCCGCAACGCACTCACCTGCGCATCCGCCCACTTAGCGGGTCCTCTTGCCTCAAGAGATCAGAGACTCGCCGATCATTACGGCAGGATATCATCTCCCTCACAGAGAGCAGTTCAACTGGCCACCAGCTAGCAACGTATCGGCGGGATATGTACATCCTGAAGACTTCCACACTCCCCAGAAAGGATCCTGCAATAAGGTTCAAAAAGATCCCGTAAACCGAAGATCCGCTTCCACGTGAAGGACGACGACGTTGAGATGACGGAAGTGAATTGCTCGACGGACTTGTTGAAGCCATCGACTGCCCTGCGTACGCTATCCAGATAGAGATGTGGATGACAGGATGACACACAGGATTATTACGAAACGTCCACAGAGACGGAATAGTGCTTATGCCACGTCGAGGACGACGTTTTTTCTTTGCAAGGAGGAACCTGTTACCCGTGCCCTTCTTGTCTTTTAGCCTCTCTTAGCTAGTTAGAATAGGAACCATTCTTCCCCTTCCGGCCTTTGTGCTTACAAATGGTAGCATATCCTGTTATCGTTCCAGAGGGGGTTCCTTTGGGTTAATTTTCGCTTCGTTCCTCTGGGTATAAGCCTACCATGGCTTGAAGAGATAAACCCCGCTTCAATAGTGTACTTCGTGCCCTCCCAACTCTTCGGCAGGCGGCCGGACACGAGGATGAGCCACTCCCTGCTAGGGCCTTTCTTGATACGCACTTCCGCCTTTGCGAGATCTTCCATGCATCTGGCCTTGCGGAAGAGATTGACTACAACCTCAAGCGCTGCACAGAACAAAGCAGGAAGCACGTGGTCATGTCTTGCAGGAGAACGAGTTCCTGCGAGACCGTTTTCTTTGGCGTTGCTTAACATATATAGCGGAGGCATCGTCTTTACTACATGTAGAATGATCTTAGTATTATTGGTTTGCTTATGCATTATTAGTCTTCAAGATCAGCCCTGGATCACCACCTGATGCATCCCATCTGAGCTCAGCTCACCATTATGTCAGTCTTTTATGTGACTTTGATTTGCTTCCTATACATTACCGTACCTTCACCGTCTTTTTCTAAGCCACCCGTGGACTTCTCCGTTACAAGTGCGAGATTACCTTACCGGCCCTCCTTTTGCCTATGGCACACCATATACGTAGGTTGTACTTCTACTTCATTTATGAAAGGGGTTAGCATCCGTTACCGTGTTGAATAATGTGGATATCACTAGGATGGCAACAAGATATATGCTGGCTTACTAGATGCGGTTCGATGGGTTATGGCTAAAGCGTTGTAAAAGCCGAAAGGCAGATAGAAGCAACCTAGAAGTGGAAATCTTGGTCTGCCCATTGGACTACAATCCGCTTGGATTTCTCTCCCTTACAATTAACAGGAACCAAAGCTGATAAAAACCATTCAATATTGTGTCCTTCGGTGCATGTTAATACGATATACGCAGAGCCTCCAGTTTTTTTGATGAAATTCGCTGACTTCTGAGGGCGGAAGTTGGAACAAGTGAATTGTTGGGCATCAGAGGAAAATGTACATGGGGAAAACATGTCGTATTAGTAACGCAGACATTATATAACAAACACTCTAGTATTACACATTAGACACCTGGCAGGCAATGCCACGTATTTTACACAGTTCGGCGATGAAATGAACTTCAACAAAAAAACAAAAAGATCACTACCTAATCTTTCACCAAATGGCCTTCTACCGTCTGACTTCCACCCTCGATGCCGGGAACTGTTCACATGATGATTTGCCAACATTTTTCACGACAATCGATATTCCGCAGGTATCTCTGGCCATGTGTCAATCCCGTCTAGGATTGCAAGGGCCATCCCACCGCTGGTGTGGACCTGGATATGACAATGAATGAGAAATGCTCCTGGGTTATTAACTTGATACCGTATAGCCATCCAAGTTGGCTCGGTAGCAGCAGGAAGAGTTGAGATTGTGTCCAATATCGGTGGCCTGTTGAAGTTGAAGCTCTGGGGAATGTATCTGATTGCTTCAGAAACAGAAGAATAGTTCCATAACCCTTGTCCATATCCAATGAGAAAGAATTTGTTTGAATGCTTGTGGATCGGATGCTCAGGCTGAATCGGTGTGGTGACGTGGAAAATGAGATCAACCCAGCTGCCATTTTTGGTCTGGATGGTGCGGCCGCTGTGTGCAACATCCGAGTCTGGGAAAAATAGAAGCGGCGCTGCTTCTTCGAGGGCGAGTGGAAAGCTGGTGTTGCCGAGAGACCACGTATATGAGGTGTTTCCGAAACGATTGATGTTGAGAACAAATGTTTGGTCCGCCGCCTGAGCTGGCAGTTCTACCGGAAATGGAACTGACAGTTTTTCGTCGAAGAACGTGACATCTGCGGTGGTATTCTTCCCTGCAATGTCGATGTATCCAGTAGATGTTTCCTTGCCAATGTCATCCACAGTATCCACATAGGACATAACAGCAGTTGTGTCCAAAATCTGGTTAAAACCATTAACAACTGTTCGAATGGTGTAGTGGCCTGGTGGCTTGTCAAGTTTTACAAGCACAGACAGCCGTCGTCCAGGCGCCAAGTTGACCGCGTGAACCAGCACTGGTTCGATGTATCGGCCGTCAACAGCATAGACGTACATCGGATGCTCGTCCGCTGAAAACGATAATGCGGCGACGCCAGCAGCAGATATAATGTTCCAACTGACGTAGCCAGCACGTGGATACACAAGTATCTTTTCTTTTCCTCCAAGTCCGTTTGTAGGCGTACATCCTGAGAATAGGCCATCTGGTATGTTGCTGAAGTCGTGGGGATAGGGGCCTTGGGCTGCCATAATGGTTGGAGGTATGCAGCTGTGAATATTGTCAGCACCCTTGGCAGAATCCGCAAGTAGGTAAACAATACACACCCGATATCAGTTAGGTGAGACTCAGCAAGCACTTGGTTTTGCGAGTCGCTTGTGAATGCATCGATGGTATCCGGTGATAAACAAGAAACCGAGCCCTTGCCATTGATCAGCAACGAGTTGGTGCAGTATGCATCGAGTCCTGTGGCTTTTTCCGCCTCCCACACTTGTTCTGATGTCATATGCCGCCAATCTGAGAGTATGATAGACAGCGAATTATCCTCCGCATTCCGCATTAACTTTTGCTGATCACCGTGACTAGTGATCAGTGCAAAAGGCCGCTCCACGGAATCATCAGGATGTACATAAATCGGCCCATACAAGCCATCTTCAATATGCCCTCGTTGATGTGCATGATAGAAGTAACTTCCATATTCGGTTGCTTTCCATTTGTAGATGAAAGACGTCCCCTGCTCGATCCCTCTTTGTGAAAGGCCTGGAACACCATCTGACCATGGGGTGTGTCTCTGTTCAATCCCTATTCAAAAGAGTCAGGAAGTGAATATGGGACAATAAGGAATTATGAGCCTTGCCATGAAAGTGAATAGTTATGGAGTACGGCAGCAAGTTCAACACAAAAACCTCAACATCCTCTCCTTGGCACAATTCCAGCAGCGGTCCAGGGAATTGGCCATTTGTCAAAATTCCCTTCCTCGAATGTCCATCTGGAGATATATCGCCTTCTGTCAAGATGATGTCGAATTTAACAGGGGGCCGTTGCGGGAACAAAGCAACATGGGAACAATCTGCAACAGCCTTGACCAATTGCAGACAGGTGAGGATGAAAAAGCACCTCAGCAACGCAATAGAGATTGCCATGTTAATCACTGGGAAATAAAGTATTTTTATCTGGTAGATAGGATGGAATTTTAGCCTATATATAATTGTACCTATAATGAATGATCCTGGACGTAGCTTAAAGCAAATAAGCAGCTTGTCGGGAATGCAAGGCCCTGGAATGTCTGGCCGGAGAAGGCAAGCCCCGTTCGAATCTCGGAGGAGATGATACCAAAGCCGAAGAAAGGCCCAAGCAAGGAGCTGAATGTGAACCACCGAACTATTGGGGTCGATCTTCGGATATCAGGCGTTCCGACAGCCGTAAACCATCAAATTGTTCAGGGGCAAATGTCCGTGCCAATTTTGAATGGCATTGCCATCTTATTCGCCACAAGGTATCCCCAGAGAGCCCTGGAGATTACCAACCCTTAGTAAGGTGGGTCCGGCAGACTCTAAAAAAGTTTATTTTCTCCCGTGCATTCCTGGTTAACTCCTATAAAAACCAAAGAAAATGGATTAACTAAACATTACCAATACTTCCAAGATTATTAATTTGCAAAGAAAAATCGCAGTATTAATATAATGCGATTACTATAAATATAGTCCTTTTCTGTGCTGGAGACAACATTATACATTCCAAGTATATAATTACATTGCTTGAGTTAATAATTCTTGTTCCTTTTGCTTGGCCTCATCCTCCGCATTATTCTTAATTCTTCTGAACCTTTCTTACCCCTCTACCAAATGTCCTCTCAGGTTCACGTCGTCGTCGTCGGGGCGTCTTTCGCCGGTATTCCGATTGCTCATTCTCTTCTGAAAGATATTCCAAATGTCAAAGTCACCCTGATCAATCCATCGCCAACCTTCTACTTTACGATTGCTGCCCCCCGACTTCTCGCCAAGCGAGATGCCTTCAAACCCGAACAATACCTTCTTCCAATCGAAAAGGAGTTCAGCCGGTACCCAACGAAATCATTCGAATTCGTCCAAGGCCGTGCTTCAGCAATCGATGTCTCATCAAAAACAGTCTCTCTTGATACCACCAGGAACATCCACTTTGATTACCTTGTAATTGCATCAGGAAGCACAACTGCCTCCACCAGCCAGAAAAGCGCCATTCCCATCCCATTCAAGCAGTCCAACTCGGATGACATGAAGACCGTTATTCACAACGCACAAGACTCCATCGCTATGGCCGAAAGCATTGTCATTGCCGGTGCCGGGCCCATCGGGGTTGAACTTGCAGGGGAAATAGCAGAGTCCGCTCGACAGAGCGGCAGAAGAGTTAAGATTACTCTTGTGTCGGCCTCTTATCGCATCCTGCCTATGCTGAAGCCCGCCGGCAGCGCTGCGGCCGAGAAGCTTCTTACCGGTCTGGGAGTTGAAATCGTGAAAAATCAGAAAGTCGCCGGAGCCGTGCAAAGCAAAGAATCCCACTCGTGGACAGTGACGCTTGATGAGGGACGAAAATTGGATGTCGACTTGTACATCCCCACAACTGGTGTCTTGCCAAACAACGATTTCATCCCGGCGGATCTCCTGGACGAGAACGGCTGGGTGACCGTAGACAAAGAGCTTCGAGTCAAGAGACGACGCGGATCGGCACCTCGATTGCCAATTTTCGCAGCGGGCGATATCACCAACAACTCAATGCGGTTGTCCTTCAAAGCACAGGAGCAGGCAGCGGTTGTTGCTGCTAATCTGAAAGCGGAAATTGTTGGCCAAGGGAAAAGCAAATCATACAATCAAGGCGATAAGACTATGATGGTGGTGCCGGTCGGTTCGACAGGCGGTACCGGGTTGATCATGGGCTGGACGCCTTGGAGCGCAATGGTTAAGATGGTCAAGGGAAAGGACTTCCTAATTTCCAAGGCCCATTCGGCAGTTTCTGCGAAGTGAGATAATTGTTCATTTGTTTCCGGTTTTTATTTAGTACAGACAATTTACAGGAGAATAATACAATAATGGCTTATTACTTGGAGTGGGTTGATAAAAAACTACAATATTTATACTTAAATTAAGGTTTGGTTGAATGGTTACTAAGCGCATATCCTCAGGCGCCCGCTCCGTATCCGCTTACATAACACCTAGTCCACCCAGGGCCTCCACCAGGGCTGGGCAACCAGCGGCTATGTACGGTAGAATTCTTTGCAACCTGGGCTCAGCTCTCGAAAGGAAACGTTCGAAGGGATGGGATTGTTTGCTTTGTTGCTTTCTTCCAAGGTTTCCAAGGCCGTTTGCTTGTTTGCTTTACGAAGCGGGAGATGAAGAGTGCATTGTTTGCATAGATCATGGGTATATTAGCTCTCGGAGCTGATCCAGATCTTGCTTCCTTTCTCTCTCTCCCCCTTCCTATCTTTAGTATTTTGAATTGATGGAGTCTTTTGTTTTAGAAGACTTAGCACGTAACATATGGTAATCTCTTGTCCTCTTTACATTTATATAGCGGGTTTTGAGAAAGCCATTAACCGGAATTTTAGCTCTTTCGACCTCGGAACGCTCTTTCCTCTCAGAGTCCAGTCCGCACCAATACAATTCATGCTGCTGCATCCTCCTTGCCTTCTTAGCCAATAAATCTCGACATCTATATCGCAGGCAAACATACTAAGAGTACACAAAATAATATTCAAAAGAAAGATTTGCAGCGGAGATGTTCAGGAATCCCCGAGAGGTCGCACCTGACAGCATATCTTCAGAATTTAGTCAAATACTCAAGCCTCTACCGGTCATTTCGTGGGGACAGCTTGCAATACATCATTTGGGTGTCCGTCCCAACTAGGGCAGGCGTAAGTATTTTCTCTCTTATTGTTTGGTCTTGTTCTCACTGACTATCATCGCAGGATCACATGTTTGTTATTAGAGACGAACATCATCAGACGGCGATTCAGAAGCTCAAAGACTCGGGATTCCCTCAAGCCCCTCCTAATCGCCGGGCCGCCCCTGAAATTATGGAGTCTCTCCTAGATCCGCTAGCCGTCCTTAATAAGATTAACAAGGGCTATAAACGCTTAGACCGTTATTGCACGTCATTCCAGTTCCCGCCCCACCTTCCGTTTAGCGAGGACTAAATCTTTTTAATCCCCAACTCCTTCGCGCATTTACCACTAGATAATCTGGGCATGACTTCAAACCCGTTAAGCTAGAGCGCTCAACTAAAGCAATATGAAGCGTATGGCAACTTATTCTATCCGCTTAAAGCGGCATTGGTTGAGAGCTTTATTAAAGGAGTTATTCATAATATCGAGGAGGTTAGATATTCGTCTTGGCAGTTGCTACTAAACGCCTAGATCTCAATGATGCCGGGCTATCTCGAAGTCAATAATGATACTCTCGATAACTGTGCGGATAAGCGGGCGGTAGAATGGTATAGCACGCACTTTAGTCGGATTCACGAGGCCTAGTATAGTGAATGGGACCTCCGGGTTTCAAAATGTCTTGGTTCTAGAAAAGAAATGCTAGTGGATATGAGGGGAAATCCTATCTCCTGATTCTACTACTTGAGGTCGGCGATAAGTTATAAGATCTAGATATTTAAATGAGAAGAATAGAGCGTTAAATAATTTGCTAGTGCGTGATTTATAACTTATATAATGTATGTAGGTAGGGTCCGTAGCGTGTATAAACAATTTGGCGGTGGGTATAAAGATTGAGGCCTTCTGTTCCCTTTTCCTTTCTTTTTCCTTTTCTGCTTCTTTTTTTTAAAAAAAACTTCTTATCTTGTCCCTTAAACTAATAGATGCATAATGAACGTGGATAGAAAGAACAATAGGTAGAATCAAGGATCAACAATAGTAGAAAGTCAAGCGGAAGCAGTAGAGCTAGCAACAATATAAGCCTTCCAGGCATAGTAGTTTAAATAGTGAGTCACATAAAACAAGCATATATCTTAAAAGCCATACCATAAGTCGCCTATATAGCATCTATATAAGCCCCAATTAGTACTTCATTCTGACAAGGACGATAATAGGGCGTACCACCAGTTATTGAAGATTGCTAGGCAATTGAACCTTTACTTTAGGGCCTATCGTATTCCTGGCCAATTTTTCAGTAGACCTGCTAATTCAGGTTTCAACTCTTCAATATGACTGAAGTCGAGTTCCGGCGTGCCAGGTACAGCGAAAATGATCAAGCGTTCCATATCACGAATATCAGTCTGTGCTTTTAGACCCTACCGTTGATACTGTGACAAAATTTTCTCACGCAGATCCATTCAGGACTGAATGTCTTGACCGGATATCCATTGATAGTCAATGTCTTTTGGCTAGCAGTCTGGAGATTGTACTGGGGCCGCTGTGGCCAGCTTTGTGATTACCACCTCAAGTTCCACCAGTTGATCCTTGCCTCCCGGCAAGTGGAGTCGTAAGCCAGGATGATATGACCAAACTGGTTAACCGGACCGAAATACGCCCTGAGCCAGGTACTTCATTCCTCGATTATAGCATAGCCAGGTGCATTCAATGTACCCATTTTTGATGCCTCTTCGCACAATGACTTTACCTTCGAAGGTTCGCCTTTAATATCCAGCTGGTGAGAAATGAAAGGGTGTTCGGTAATAGGCCCAATTTTCACAGGTTGAAGATCTGGAGTTGTCCCTTTGCCTTCACTTAATATTTACAGGCGCTGAAAGCACTGCCATAATCTGATGACGTCAGTAACTGGGAGCCTTGGTAACATGTCTGAAGCAAACTGGTCTATGAAGTATCTAAATTTCGCAAACCGAGATATTTCCTAGGAACATTAGTAGTCAACCGGTCTCCGGAGGCGCAGCCCACCAGTTGTAACAATATGCGTGGTTTAGTACATCAGCTGGCGGCAAGAACAACATTCTCATTTGCTACTAGGAATAAGGAGTCAGGCCAATTCATTTCTAATTGGCGCCTGAAACAGCAGCACAAGTCGATTTAAGCCGGACCTAGCCTGATAGCATAGACGCAGGTCATCGGATTTCATCTATTTTCATCTTTCATCTAGTGGAGAACTATTTAGTGTATCCGTCAGAGTCCTACGGACCTGGTATCTGTGTACACAAGAAGTCTCGTAGACCTTTTCTCGACGCCATTGGAAGAGTGAGTCAGGATGGCTAGGTCCGAGGAAAGTTGTCAAAATAAATCCAGGGCGTGTCACCGCACTAGTGAGCAGTACGGTGCCAAAACCAGCAAATACCGATCTTGATGATCTACCGGTTTACCACCAGCGGGAAGACGAGGAACAGCATTACGATCGAACGATCATGGGTGTCTGTTTCGACAAGTTGTTATTATGTTCCTAATTAAGCTACTATTTCCTCAATTTCAAATGTTGGAAATGTTGGAAATGTTGGATATATTAAATCTTGGCTAGATCAATATACCAGCTCAACTTGAGGAATCACTATCTGTTGATGAAAAATAGGGAAGAATGGTTCGCCAGGTTCAGGGACCCCTTCATCGCTCCAGTCCCAGGTGCCAGAAAGAATTGTCTTAATCCCAGTAATACAGTTCATAGTCATCGTATCCGAGTATGGGTGCCTATGCCACAGAATTTTGAATACTTTGAGGCTTGGGGTTTGTTTTGCAATTTCAGTACCTGTCGTAATCATCTCATTGTATAGGTCCAATGAACTCCTTGGCTCGGTACAATGATTACTAAATCCCGCGGAGAATCGATCGACATCTTGGAGACTGAGGTTGATGATAAGACTCTCAAGTCGTGACGGCATGGTACTGTCGTCCGGCGAAAATTCAAGAATCTGTGGGCAAATTCTACACATGCGTAAGCAAACGGATCTCAGTGAAGGGATCTAGAGCGCCAGCAGAGGACAAATATGTATAGCGCTGCTCATTTCTGATCCATAGGTATCAATGACAAGCTGTGAGAGGTTTGAGGTACCCAGGACGCTCATAAATTGAGTTGGGTTCCATGTTGAAAGATATTGCTGGCGAGGAGACAGCGGAGGGTCTGGGTCAAATTGGCTGCGGACACGCGAAGTGAAAGATACTAAATGATTACTCCGCTCAACCAATGGAGTGAGTATTTCGTTCAATTTCGCGATATCCTGCTCAGCGGGCCAGTTCTTGGGGCCATTCACATGAATTGTGAGTTGTCGCAAAATGGCCCTCAGTTTCGGATACACATTTTCGGGTGCATGTACCAACTGAGTCGCACTGAGGTTGAGGTCCGCTAGAAGGAGGGGCTGTGCAATCTCATACCACAACTTGCAAACAACAAGCAGCAGGCTTCATGTTTGCGAAGCTGATCGCTGCCTATAAAGCGAATAACCATACACAGTATTTCGAATGGTAGGTTTTGCAGCCTCATTTCTAGATTGGAGGAATAAATTCAGCAAAGAATGGTGCCAATGTGTGAAGTTTTCGGGATTTACATTTGATCACGCAACTGACATTGGGTCTTGAATGATCCATGGATACTCTCCTGGCAACTTCCTACTGTATAGTATTAGTATTGGCGAGTTGCGGCGAAGTAAACGATGTACAATGTGCATATGTCTCCGCCTGAGCCACACGTGGACCTAGAACCCATTGCAGGGATAGATGTCTCGTTTTCTTTTGTTCTCTCCCTAAGTATCCCTCAAGCTTGTTAAAAAGAGAAATCTCGTTTACTCCTACTTCGGCGTTCCTTCTTTCTTCAAGTCCCCTTTTGCGAAGTTCAGGCTAAATTAAAATCTTCTTGTATATTGAATGAAGAGGATACAAACAGTCCTCGAAACGGCAAAGTTCACCCATCTCTGCTATGAAGCCACCAAGATTCGCAACGAGAAGAGTCCTTAGATGCAATGACCCGTTCTGTGAACACCGCAAAGTTCACCAGCGGAACATACAACCTTGTGATTGCGCTGACATTTTCGGACACAATCCAATGGGTGGCAAGAATCATGCTACCGGAAGGCAACGACGATGAAGACACTGCGATATTGCTTTTGAGTGAAATTGCTTCTATGAACTTTGTTCGCTCCAAAACGATCATACCTGTACCCTGCATCTTCGGGCACAGTGTCACGAAGAATGACTTCGGCTATCCCTATCTGTTGATGGAAGCCCTCCCAGGGACCGTTTTAGCAAACGGAATGGCCCTCTCAATACCCGATTCGCATAAGAAGAAATTCGCCGCTTAACCCGCCCGCTATATCTATGATCTGAGCGCTCTCCGATTCAGCAAGATCGGTTGTCTCTCGTACTCCGAGTCGGGCGAGCTTGAAATCTCACCATTCCAGATCTCAGGCTCCTGGGTCAGACCTTTGTCGACCTCGTTGGAATACTTCTATCTATTCCGCAAAGGCCAAACAAGGGAGATCTATGAAGAACATAAAGGCGAAGCAGACTGGGAAGCGGCCGCTTGGTTCCTCGACAGATAGTTGACGTCGATTGTAACGGAAGAGCATGTATATGGACCGTTCCCATTGTGCCATCTGGATTTTCACTACAAGAATATTCTCGTTGATGAAGACTTCAATATCACTGCTATCCTCGACTAGAGCAATGTCCAGACTGTGCCGATGGAGCGTTTCGCTATGAGTCCGGAATTCATTGCTCCTCCTGCTGCACCATAGGAATATAAACAGGCAGTTTTTGACTTCCAGGATATTTTTGTTGATGCGCTCGCAAGCATTGAGCGGGAGAGCGAAGGCCCGTCGTCTGACAGGGGAATGCCGTTGTCACGTCTGTTTGCATCCCCTGTGACTGAGGTCGTTTTTCGATGTACTTGTAGCCCTGCGCGGAGGGCTATTTTCGATGCCCAGCTCACCCTCCCTCTAACTTATGGTAGAGATGCTAAGTGGGAAGATTTCAAGAAATTCTTTAATGAGCGTTTGGCATAAGTTACATTATATGGCTTACCTTGACTCACCATTCGGGGAAAATGCATTGGCCGAATTCCAAAATAGGGAACTACAAGAATATTACACACTATGTAAAAGACAGTACTATGCTTATTTTGTCTCTAGCCAATAATCAAAGTCAAGAGGCCTACGCAAACCAGAGAATACCCTAGAAATAAGTAGAGACAGTCAAAGGCAACTGGTATTGATAGCTGTTGAAGCTCGCAAAAGCCGAATGCAAACTATTGACATCGTATGCCGATAAATCACAATCACAAGGAATGCAACGATACATGGCAATGCAATTTTTTAAAGGCTAGGAGGATTCATATCCGGTGAGAGATTAGTCGGCCTTTTTCACCCGCTCGAGAGTCGGGACTGAGACAGCGCCCTTGGCAGAGTCGGCTACCTGGTCACTGACGGCCGCAGGAAGGGGTGATGTGGAGGGTGTGCGTTCGCCCCCGCCCCGGCGCTGGATGAGGCCGTTGGTGATGCCGAGCACGGAGTCGACGATGACTGCGTCGATGCCTTCGGCGACTTGGTACTATACGGATAAAATGGTAAGATAGTTGTTTGGGGTTTGGGGAGTGAAAAGGGAATGATGAAAGTACTTACGTCAACATTGTTACCGTCATTGTTGAGTGTTCCGTAAGACACACACACAAGACCGGACTCCTTGACAATACGGACTAGCCGCGGGCAGAGGACCAGTGGTTCGGCCTGGCTGACAATCCCAAGGAGATTCCACCGCGAGGCGAACCGAACAGCCTCCTGCAAGCTGCTGGCGCGGATGTCACCGACCGGGGAGGCGCCCGCGTCGCTCAGGAAGAGGACAGGGATGGAAGGCTGCTTGAAAGACAACAGCAGACAGATATCCGGGTTGAAGCTGGAGAACAGCATGTCGCGGCCGCCTCCCATGTCGTAGACCTTTGCCAGGATCGTGTCAACGAAGGAGTTCAGTTCTATTGCATAGGTGTCCATTTCTTCCTCCTCGCTCTCGTGCAGCATGGGATATTCTGGTGACTTTGGTTAGATTGACCGAATACTTATTCTTTGGGAAGGACTAGCAACTCACTCAGTTCGATGTTAAATCCGACGGGTTTCGGGATCTTCCTGAATAATTCCTCCAATGTGGCGAATGGGGCCTGGATGTGCTCGCCGCGGGTGTTGCCCTTGAACCCCTTCTTCTTGAAGTCGCGTGTGTGCTTGATCTTCTCGGTCAATTCGGCAGGGTTGTACTCGGAGCCGCCGACCGACATTGAGCGCTGGCGGGGACCAAGCTCAGATTCCTTGCCATCAACTTTCACGGATTCGGGCAAGGCATGGCGGTAACGTCCGACGCCCAACTCGAGGAATTGATCGAGTGTCATGGTATGAACAGGGGCATCGATACCCGTCTCGCTGACCAGGAAGTCGTGGTAAATGACAGGGACGTGGTCTTTCGTGAGCTGCACGTCGAACTCAACATATGAGGCTCCCAAGTTGGCAGCAGCGATGAAGGACTCCACAGTATTCTCGCCCAACTGCAAAGAACTGCGGCTGGCCATGTTCTTACCCAGCCCACGGTGTCCAATGACCATGGTTGAGCTCATCGAGCGCCAGTAGGTCTGGTTGCCAGCGATAGACATTTTCGGGTGCTTGAAGGGGGTGATAACGAGAAAGTTAAAAGTCACAGACCCAATCACCTCAAGGGTATTGGCGGCAACAATGGGAACAGTGGAATCACCTTTGAGGTTGATTCGGTGTGACCCCACAGTGGGCTTGATGCTAGAAAGGAGAGCGACACCCCGGCCAACGATCTTCTCCTTCGATCCTGCATATGTGGGGACAAGGTCGAAAAGTAGACGGACCTTGGTATGATCGGTAGTGTGGAAGACAATTGGCTCGGTTGAGATATTTTCCTGCACAGGCAAGTCAATCACCTCCGGCTCACCGTGCGCACCACTCGCTGTTACCACCAACGACAAAGATGTGTCCAACTGGGTGGCGTGTGCATTCTCCATCGGAATGCGGTCGAGGCTAACTGTCTCAAGCGGCTTGCGCATGTCCATAGTTCCGAGACTGACCAAGATCATGCTCTCATCGGTGAGATACCTATGTCCAAAAGTCTTGATAGGTTCAGTGGTCCTTACACCAGGACTCCCGGAAGTTGGGCCTGGCGCATTCGATCGGCGATCAGTGAGGGCCGACTGACTCGGAGGCGAGGAGGACTCGGAACCAGAGAGGTTTTGGTTAGACGATGAAAGATCGGGCTCGGTGGTAGGAGGGCCGGGGCTAACTTCTGCCAAGCACCGGGCAATGTCAAGGTGGCCTCGGAGGGCCGCGTGCTCCTTAGCCGTCCAGCCAGAGGTATCGAAACGCTCCACGTCTGCACCAGCGGAAACTAGCATTTTGGCCACACTCAGACATCCGTCCACGCAGGCAATAAAGAGCGGCGTCCAGCCGTATGTGTTTTCGGCTAATTCTGTGTCTGCCTTCTGGTCTTCGCTGCCATCCAGCAGAATTTGTGCACACTCGTCATGGCAAAATCGGGCGGCAACGTGCAGTGCAGTTTCTCCTTGTTCATCCTGGTAATTGATATCCACGCCGGCATCCACCAGAAGTTGGACAATATCAATAAAGTTGGCCTTGGTCGCTAGTGCCAATACTGCACTAGACTTAGAGACCTGTTTTCTTATGATGCTCCGTTCCTGGGACGGATCGTTCCGCTTTTCGGCATCCAAGAGACACCTGGTGGTCTTTGGGTGGCCACCCACAACACTCAAATGGAGCGGGGCCCAGCCGTCATTGTCTTGCCAGAGAGGGCCATCGATCCCATCACTAACATCGAACATGCCCCATTCTATAAGATGCTCAATGATCACTTCACATACGACCTTGAAACCATACTGTGCGGCGTAGTGCAATGGTGTGCGCCCAGAAAGGTCTTTGGCCATCAAAGACTCACGCTGATCAGACCGCAGCGAGTTCAATAGGAACTGGAAGTGAGTAACGGCGGAATCATCTCGACCCAGCTGTTGCGGCATGTGCTCCTCTTTGACCACAGGACGCGGCGGTTGGAGGGTCGGAGGGGCCGCGGGCGTAATATAGCGGGTAGTCTCCGGGGGGAAGTTAAGCACCATCGAGGCCGCTGGCTCGGAGTCAGTCGTGGGCTGCTCACGACCAATGGAGATGACTAGGCGGTGAAGGCAGTTGCGTCTGTTGATATCATCGTCCTCTTCTAGGGTGTCCACCCGGGTCAGGAGAAGAGTTAGAACAGCCCGAGAACGATGAAGGAGAGAGCGCTGGATCAGTGTTCTGAGAACCCTAGGATAGACCGTTTCTCCCACTTCATCTGCAGTAGCCTTCAAGGTCTCGAGTAATTCGAGTAAGACATGGGTGTCATCCTTGCGCAGTGCCTCATCCACGGCAGTGACGACGCTGGTAGGCAGGTTAAGATATGGCCTAGTTGGGCCACGCTTCAATGAAAGGGAAGAATGGGTGGAGCTTGCGTCATCCGGCACCTTCTCATCCGCCTTGGACTGGTCGGTAATGATGGCCATCCAAGCATTGATGCGCTCCTGAGACTGGAACACGCGTTCATTGGAGGCGAACGGAGTGGGGTCGACCTTGGTCTCTAGATAACGCTTCTGGGCCTGCGCACCGACCTTCTTGTCCAACTTCTTGGTGATCTTGACGAAGCCACGTCGATTAACTTCACCATACCATTGTAAGCGGCGCAAATGGTACCTCAGGTCCAAAAGGGCCTCGCGCAGATCATGGCGATCCTCGGGCTCGAGAGGGTGGCGACCCTCCATGGAATAACCATAGCGCTCCTCGAGTAGCTTCAGACGGCGGGCGAACTCGGAATATTTCTTGTTATAGAAATAATCGACATCTTCAACATTTCGGTCGAGGTTATAGAAGAAACCTATAAGCATCAACGCAAAGGCCTGGTCAGAAGGGCGCTCAATGGTACAAAATAATACATTCAAGGAAATGAAGTATAAAGCACCAAACTTACCAGCCAAATCCGGATCTTGTCCCGCTTTGATCTGCTCAGCAGCAGACTTGATGAGCTTCTTCAAGGCCTTGTACTTGATGTAGGAGCCGCTCCACTCGGGGACCGTGAATTGCGGCAAATTCCGGCCGAACTTCATACTGGCGAGACTGACCGCTAGAATTCAGTTCACGGCCACAGTCCTTTCAAAATCCACCACGCTTTTATCTGCAATATCCAACTGTGTCCGGGGCTTTCAATCGAAGGGAATTCGCGGCGAGTTCAACCTGAGTGTCACGAGGATGCGATCAGGTGAGCGGGCGAACGCAGGCAATGGAGGAAATGAACCACGCCATTGAGATGTGTAGGTGAGGGAATAGGGAGAAAGTGGGAAGGTAAAAGGGTAGACAAACAAACGAGACAAAGCTCCAAGGTGTCCCTGACTGTACCTGTCGGAGAGGAGGCAAACTTTGCACACCTGAATAAAGAGGATGAGGATAGGTCGAGAAGAGAAGAACTAAAAGAGCGTGGGGCCAAGAAGTAAAGGAGAGAGTCCAGTTGTTAAGTTTAGGAAGGCGAACCGGTTGGAGGTGTGCGCGCTGAGCTGAAGATGATTTGTCGACCCACGGGAGAACTCTCCACGGTACGGATGGTACGGTCTTTTATATATCCGGGCTCATGATGTACCCGTGGACATCATAATATCAGAATGTAACTATACAACGTATTTTTAAATTTGCGGTGTGGAATTTCTTCCGGAAGCTCACGAGCTTTGTGTGGATTTTCTGTTCAACGTCATACGAATGGGGGGGGAGAGAGAGGGATCCGGGGCCACCTGGCCCCCACATGCACATGCACATGGGATCGGCATCGGATCTAGTCAATCGTCCGACCCCTGATCCCCCAGGTCAGAGAGGTGTTCTGTGACCTCCAGGAGCCGAACCTTGGAAGGGACCAAATCAAGGATAACCTGGGATATATCTAAGAATGTCGGTGAAGTTCCTAGAAGCTTGAATGGTTGAAAGTTCACAGTATCCCAAAC
This sequence comes from Penicillium egyptiacum, assembly GCA_911456345.1. NCBI lineage: Eukaryota > Fungi > Ascomycota > Eurotiomycetes > Eurotiales > Aspergillaceae > Penicillium > Penicillium egyptiacum. The sequence goes on from CAJVRC010000898.1 coordinate 703,269, forward strand.
ATGGAGACCCCGTGACCCTCCAGGGCTGCACTATAGAACTATAGAAGCGCCACAGGCTTGGTGGCACTAGCTGGGAATTATACTAATAGTCAGGTGCTCAAGTCAGAAGCTGGGAGGTTAAGACCGAGCCATTCATAATTCTATGTCAAAAAGCTAGTATGCAACCCATTGCACTCTGTGCGCCGAATTTCGTGGATTGGACGCCTCCCTTAGGCGTCCTAAGAAAAAAGCAATCGCTAAATCCGTCGCTGTGCTCATGATCAGGATGTCATCTCAGAAACTCATAAAAGCATGAAAAATAAATGAGAAATCGCAAAAACTCCACTGGATCAGCCAGTCCATCCCAAGCCACATGCAAATGGAAAAATGAAAGAAAAAGAGCCTGCTCGAAAGCGAAAGACATCGAACGGTCATGTCTGCCATTAAATTAGTGGCTTCAGTGCCTCTACTCCAGCCTGTAGCACCGCTTGGTTCTTCGTCTTCTTGAGGCATCCAGTGAGAACATCAATTCCCCCTGCGGTACGAATGGCAGCTTTCGCGCGCGTTCCGATGTCACCTGTCGCGACGCAAGTGAAGTTGCGAACACAGACCACACCTCGGTGAACCAAGGCATCGTCATCCTCCTGGCACAATCCCAATAGGAGTTCAACTCCGCGCGGTCGGTCCAAGACAGCTGCTATGGCAGCATCGAACTCCGTCAACATCGCAAGAGCTCCGCCGGCAGCCCGTCGCGTCGGAGGATCATCTGCATCGGTCAGAGCCAGCAAAATGTGAAGGCGCTGGGCCGCTTGCTTAGAGCCATCCGCGAACTTGATAACACCGGACTCGCAAGTCATCAGATTACAGACCAGTTCGCAGGAAGCTCGTTGAACCCGAGCATTGCTAGATAAAAGGAGGTCTTCTACTGCAGACCAGCCTTCCCGGACGGTGAGCTCGGGTGCAGAGTCGTCATGCGGGTACGAAGCGAGGTTCGTCAGAGCTAGGAGACTTTCAAACACTGGGAGTAGGTCGCGAGGTTGGTCGGCGGAGAGCGAGGCAGTCTCGGGTGATGAGAGGAGAGAGAGAAGGGGACGGACGGCGGACGTAACCTGGGGAAATCCAGATGATGGAAAAACATGTGATGGGTCAACGGAGATGAGGATGCGGGCCAGCGCATGGGATGCGGTGCGTGTGGTTTCGTTCGTCACAGGGCCAGAACTGCTCTGCTTCGGAGCTGCAAGGGCGAGTAACAGCTTCACCGCACCTTGCTGGGCCAGTGTTCCACGGGACTTTTGAGGCCTTGTCAAGGATTGTAGAATCTTCGCTGTAAGCTCATTGGTGGAGGGCAAAGAGATTCGGCCACACTCAACGAGGAGAGTCATGATGCCTGCATCGATAACGGCGGCACATCGTGCCGAAACAGCTTCGTCTTCATCTCGAATATCTATTGCTGGTGATGCCTTCACCTTTCCGGTAGAGGGGTCCGCGTAGTCCTTCAGCTGTGCCATCTTCTTTTGCTCTTCGGATAGGTTGGGTAAGAATTTGGTGAGGTTTAGAACGACCATCAAGCCGCCATAGAGCACGGATGAGTCGCTGGTGTTCTGTTTCATAGCCGCAATGAAGTTTCGTAGGAAAACCGGATCATTGGCAAGTTGATCCTTAACGGACGGCTTCACCGAAGTATAAGCCAATCCTTCGATTGCGTGGGAGTTGTGTTCAACCTTTTGTTCAGACATCAGTCCCATGAATCGATGAACTAGTTCAGACTCGCTGTCTTGTTCCAAGACCTTACCGTTGCCAGTCGAGGGTCTCTCGGGCTCGGATGCCCGGATCTTTGCCAGGGCCACTGCGGCTAATTCCGAGCAAATATCACTTCCATTGGTCAGGATATGTGACAACCATTCCCCAAATTTCTTTGAAACAACCTCGCGGCACGGACTGTTAATGCAAGCCGCATTGAGAAGTTCCAACACGGGAACTTCTACCTTCTTGCTCTTGGTCTCTCGCGAGGCCATTGGGAGGAGGAAGGCCATGAATTCTTCCGACAAGAAGAGATTGGCAGCTGCAGAGGGAGCCACTGGGAAGATGGCGGCAACCGCAGAGAAAGCAACGATAAGGTCGCTAACACGGCCTTTGCCAAGGATGGACATAATCAGTGTCAAAAGCTTCTTCTCGCCCGTCTCCTTGGCGACCTCGAGATATTTCGCAGTAGCCAAGGTGGCCTGGCTCCGAACTTCTAGCGGCAACCGATTGTCCAAAGATGAGAGGATCACCTCAAGCCCTTCATCGTCGATCAAATGTTCGAGTTCAACGGCGTGAACAGCGAGTAATCGAGTAATTCCCTTTAAAGAGCGCCCATCGAGATCATGGCCCGATTCCATCAATTTAGCAATAAAAAGCTGGAAGAGTTCACTCTCGCAATGGGACCGTGTTTCCTCCGATGTCCACACAGTGGGGTCCAACACCACGGTATCCAGACACACCGCTGCTCCATCGCCTCGGTCATATATCTCATCGAAGAATGCCGTGACAGAAGTCTGGAGCTGTGTAGAGAAGTACTGTCGGACACTGACGTTCTGTCGCACCAACCCAGATATGATCTCATCCTGTGTTGCCGATAGGGAGTGCGGGCGCTGTGCGAGTAACAATTCCAGGCATTCCAAAGCTACGCTTTCCGGGGCTTTCAGGCCATCGGTCCGGAGATAAGTAGCAGCTTCTTTGCCTGCATTTTCATCATTCTGTGTGGTGTATCGGCGGCAGAGATCGAGAAGCTGGTGACCGTCTTTGTCTTCATACTGAACTTTCAGGAAGGCAGCTTTCACTTGAGGGTTTTCGGGGGCGATTGAAAGGGCTTCTCTAAGATTCCGAGAAGCAGCCTGTGAAATGAGCTGCATGTCAGTGTTCCGCTAGCTTCCAGTGAGGGGTGTTCAAGAAATACCTACCTCTCGGTGGCCCGCGTCGACCAGTTCAACAGCCTCTCGGGCCAGGTGTACAGCGCGCTCTTCTCCAGTTGCTTGAACCATTGCAGGGTTGCGCGAGAGAGGATAAGAGGTGAAGGCTCCAGTTGAGAGTTCAATTTTGGAAGCTAAAGTTGGATGAGAGAAGCTCTTTTTTTCCTGGGTGAGGGGCGGAGCGGAGAGAAAGAGCGATAAGGGAACGGACAACCGCTTTTTATGGGGAAAAGGAAAAAGGAGGGTCTTGGAAGAAGAAAAATGTAGAATATTATTTGTTTTTTTTCGTTTCGGTTTGCCGCGTTGGCCCGCTTGAATTCCTAAAATGACACCATATTCTTTTCTACCCCAGTCCGTCTGAGATGTACGGAGTACATCGATGTACTATACCGAATCGTACAGTTCCCCCATTTCCTTCACGAATCGCCATTATCAATTGGTCCGATAAGACACCAACCACAGCATCGAACACCATCACGTTGTCGATAAGAATATACTCAGCTTAGTCCTTTTGTGAGATTTGTGTTACATCTATTTCAAGGTTTCCCGAGATATCCTGGTGCGGACTCCGGTGTTGCGGGATTCTTATACACAGTGGGAAGGCATATTGGAACCCACTTGAGATGTACATCACATGCAATAGTTTCATCTTGGCGCGTACAAGGGATATGCCAAGAGAACCATGTCCAGTCTCTCAAATTCACGAAAAAGCCAGAACACTTCTCAACAAAAGATGCTCATAAATTCGAGGTAATTTCAGTCACCCAAGGCCTCACCGATGTGCGAGTCAATCCGATTGGAGTGTTCAATGTCGGTCTAGGCTCCGAATTGCTTGTGAGTCAGTTGTAGATCCTGTAGTCAAGTCAGTGTTAGGATTTGAAACATATCGGATTCAAGGACGTAGGTTGAATATATATTGGAACAACACATAGGAAACAGTTCTGGAGCTGGAGCTATAGCAGTTGTTATCACCCCGTGACTGGCTTATCGCTTCAAGATCCTCAACTGACATGCTTGGTAGAGCTCGGACTTCAAAATCAATTCTGGCTGTATATGCAGCACACTCGGGATTCCAGTCTAACCGGCCTGGTATGAGTCTGAGAGAGCCCAGGCTCACAATAATGAACACCAGTCCCGACTGGTCTTCCGTCTCAACGCAATGAATTCCGTGGATGCTTCGGAGCATTATGAGTTAGGAGCTACCGGTCCGTATTCTCTGCCCTCTGCAAGACACGGACAACTAGCTAACTAGATCGCCATTTAGACCTCTCCCCATCCCTGCTCACCATAGTCATCGACACAAACCCACAGGCCTGGGCCGTCCTCGAAGACTCCCTCCCACTCTCCAAAGCAATCGCCAACATCCTAGTCTTCATCAACGCCCACCTAGCCTGCAACTATGCCAACGAAGTCGCCGTAGTCGCATCGCACAGCGGAAAAGCAGCATGGCTCTACCCATCCCACAGCGAACCCCGATACCGCACCACTGATCATGACGGCGATGTCGCAATGAACGGCACGAGCGACCCAACCCCGAAAACGAACAAATACCGGCCCTTCCGCATCGTCGAAGAACAAGTCACCCGCAACCTCAAAGAACTGATGGACTCGACGACCGGCGACGATCTGCGTGGTAACATGTCCACGATGCTAGCGGGCGCGCTAACCCTCGCCCTGAGCCACATCAATCGACGCACGCTCGCCTGGGCGGAGGAGCACGGTGGCGCCAACGCCGAAGATGCAGCGGCCGATGGCAACGGTGGGAGCGGGGCCGCATCCACGAACCGATACTCAGCCTCGAACGAGGACGAACGGCTGCAGAGCCGCATCTTGGTCGTTTCTGTGAGCGGGTCTGCCGACGCTGCCCACCAGTATATCCCTGTTATGAACAGCATCTTCGCCTGCCAGCGCTTGAACATCCCCATCGATGTGTGCAAGCTCAGTGGCGATGCGGTCTTCCTGCAGCAGGCGTCTGATGCTACCAAGGGTGTTTATATGGCTCTCGCCGAGCCGCGAGGCCTGCTGCAATATCTGATGATGGCTTTTTTGCCGGATCAGCGCTCGCGTCGCCATTTGGTTCTTCCCACGCGGGTGGATGTCGATTTCAGGGCTGCTTGCTTTTGTCATCGCCGGGTGGTTGATGTTGGCTTTGTGTGCTCAATTTGTCTCAGTATCTTCTGTGAGCCTCCTCCTGCTGGTGACTGCATGACTTGTGGAACGCATCTGGATATCAGAGATAATGCCAGGCCTGCTCTCTTGCCAAGGAAGAAGAAGAAGAAGAAGCGTGTTAATGGGGCCTCCGGAACTGGGACGCCCATGTCGACGCCTACGCCGGGTCCTTGACATCTCTTCCACGGAAGCTCGTACTGTTAAGGTGGGGGGAAGATAACCATATGGTAGGACCTGACTCTACGAAGTCTGGGCCATCACACCTGGAAGACACATCGGCTTAGTGCTATGAGCAACACTACATGTAGCTGGTTTACAGAGGAGAAATTTGGGACAGCTTTCATTTTACTAGTATGAAAAGACTAGGTACACACAGGGAGAACGCCAGGGCTTCTTGAAACATACTCTGATCACATTGTTGGTGCCCGGCCTCAAAGAAGGAGACTTGTCCAGGGACAGCAAGAAAGAGCCATTGAAGCAATCGATCGTCTTGTCCTGCCATCATGGAATTGGACATCGGTTTTGCAGGGCCAAGCAACGCAACGGGGAGTTAGGTCTGCCGACGCATAGAACGGGAAGGGGAGGGGACGGGCTGAATCAGATACAGGTGGTTGTGGGTGAAAACTACCTCGTCGATCGATGAGTACCAACAGACCAGATGTCAGCAGAGCAAAGAGGCTTCGCTGCAACATAGTTGTAGTTCTTATCCAGGATCCATTGCAATTCTGATTAAATTATCCGCGTCAGGACTCACGGCTTGTATCTTCAACCTGATGATAAAACTTACAGTACTGATAGTCTTTGAGTCTGTATCGGCAACCTCCTTGGGCAATGGTTCCTCGTTGCCCTCGCGACATTAGACAAGACGGTTTGTCCGAATAGCTGGACATAGAGGCGATGGCCTGTGAGATAAGTTTAGTGACCAGTCCTGCACAGTGACAATAATGAAGGACTCACGAAAGAGTCGGTGTTGTGAGCAAAGTAGAGTTCGATGCCGGAATTGGTTTTCTTCACAATGACCACTCCGAGGGACCCAAAGAGAACGCTGTTACGCACGGCAGAGTGTTCTAACAGACAAGACAAACAAGTGTTAGTGTTCCGGAAATTACAGTAGCGAAAAGAAGAAAACGCACCGCTAAATTCTCTTTTCATCCACGCTCCGAGGGCTTCTTCCTCCATCACCTGGTGGAATATGCCATTGTCGCCCATCTTCTGACTGTAATACATCCTTTGCGCGCAGGTACTTGCCGCCAGGGTTGAGGCGATGAGCTCTCCTGTCCCAGATGTTACGACTGCACATGTGGTTCCATCCGTATCAGTCGGGTCTTGCGGGATAACATGGGTGCCAATGCCAATTAGGGCTGCAGGTCCAATTCGACCTCGGTGCTTCATACCAATGCCACCAGAAGAAGATCCTGCTGCAATATTTCCATACTTGTCAATGGCAATCGCGCCAACAGTGTCCGTGATGCTATCCTCCTCGTCTTGTTCACTATCGGCGGCATCGGTGCCATCCCGAGACGAGGATAAAGGCGAGACAGACTGCACAGGTAGATGCGAACTTGTGCGCTTGGCCTTTTTCTGAGTTTGCTGCTCCAGCGATGCTCCCCGGCGACCCTTCACACCTGCAGAAATGCTTGGATCGGGCGGAGTTCTAGTTTCCTCGTCCACTGCATGGCTGGCAGGATGGGCTCCTGGTTGAGAAGCACGCTTGAGACGTTCAAGGCGAGTGTCAAGGGGAGTGACTGGACGGCGAATCCAGGGATCGATCACTTCACCGAGGGTTTCATTTTCATGATCTTTGACTTCTGCGGCCCATACCTGATAACGCTCCAGAGCGACGGGTGAGATCAAAGCTTCCTCGGGCATGATCACCATGCCGTTCTCCCATGCAAAGTCCTTGGCACCTTCTCCGACCAAGAAGTTCGGGGGCACCCTTGACATGCCCATCTTCACATTGGCTTTATCGTAAACCTTCCGAGCGAGCATGATTGGATTCTTGATATCTGGCAAGCTCACATGTTAGGAAAGACTGTCTGAGAAAGACACACAACAGACTTACTGGGCACAGCTCCAACTGCTCCACTTAGCCCGTGATGATCGACAATCGAGGCATCGCCTTCGACCACCCCTGCTGCGTTCAAGTTGCTCCCAAACCCTGCATTTGTAATCGGGTTATCTTCAAGCACCATTAGGGCTGCTTCGACGGCGTCAATGGCGGTGCCACCACTCTTTAAGAATGCCATGGCCTTGAACGCAGCCCTAATTCAATCACTTGTTAGATTCCGTAACCAATAAATATAACAAAGGCTGGGACTGACACTTCACAGGCCTTCAAATGCTTATGCTCATTGTCACGGCTGTGGTAGCCCGCTCCAGCATGAATGAATACGGCACAAACGCCCTCATTCCCGGACATTTGCGACATATTAAGAGGTCGACAGGTGCAATTTGTGAATATACCTCGGGATTCTGCACAAGGTCAAGCTGAAGTGAAGATATGGATGCGGCGTGTGGACTGGCAAATCTTGGACGCGTGGTGGATGCACTCGCGGATTGTCGATCAAAATGCGGTAGCTCTTTGTGAGTTCTGTACTCCAAATTGGAACGAGTGACCGCCTATTTTGGGCTAAATAACCACTGGAAACCAATGCTCTAATGCTATGGCAGATTTTGGCACGGGGAGTGAAGCGAGAGAGATCAAGAGCCTACAGCGAGGCCATCCGTGTCGAGGTGAGAAAAGAATAGACAGAACGAAGGGTAGCAATGCATGCACCCCTCGCATCAGAAATGATAATGTTGAAATAATAAAGGACTGTTAGGGATTGAGGATGTGCGAATGGACAATCACAAAGTAGTGGAAATTTATGGAAGCTCTTATAACACTGGTCGTTCTTGCCATTTTGCTCAAGTTTCAATTTTCAGCTGAAAGCGGTAACATTAGCATCACCAAGGCAATATATCTTCAGCGGTTGCTAGCTTTGTTACGTAGACCTGGAGAGGCCTGAGGATATTTTGATACTTCCCCGGCACATGTTGTCCACGGGTTGACGTGTGACCCCTTAGGTAATCTGACCTCCGGGCACTGCATCTCCCCCCGCCTTGTCTGCCTGTCCTCTTGGTCTCTTGAAGTCAGGGCGATTTCGGCTACCAATTGATATTCGGCCGGTTCCCTCATTATTGCCTTGTTCTGTACATTGCCTAAGTTTCTTTCAACTCCTTACTACATTGTGATCGTGCCCAGGCCCAACCACCCACCATGGCGTCCCAAACACCAGCCGTTGTCATGGACAAGTGAGTTGACAGATGCAAGGATCAAAAGAATATTTGGTGCTGACTCTATGCTTTTCTCTAGTGGAACTGGCTATTCAAAGCTTGGTATGTGCTCTCTGTAGTGGTTAGGGAGCTCACGATCACGGATTAGGCTGACATGCTACCTCCACTATTCCAGGTTTCGCCGGTAACGACTCCCCTTCATTTGTATTTCCGACCGCAATTGCAACCAAGGCTGGTGCTGGAAGTACTGGAAGCTCCGGGGGCCGGCCCCCAGTCGCAAACAAGCCCTCGTTCCTGGGCGGTGGTGGAAGTAGCTCCAACCTGTCTGCCAAGCGTGGCACGGAGGACCTGGATTTCTTTATCGGCGACGAAGCGCTGGCTGCGGGCAACGGCCCAGGATATGGTGTTAATTACCCGATCCGACACGGACAGATTGAGAACTGGGACCACATGGAACGATTCTGGTCAAACTCGATCTTCAAGTATCTGCGTGTGGAGCCCGAGGACCACTACTTCCTACTCACCGAACCTGTAAGGCGACTGCGCATGCTGCCAGCGGGCTGCTTTTAACATGATGAGACCTGACATATCTGAATATAGCCCCTGAACCCTCCCGAAAACCGCGAGAACACCGCCGAAATTATGTTCGAGTCGTTCAACTGCGCTGGTCTTTACATTGCTGTGCAAGCAGTGCTCGCCCTTGCCGCCTCATGGACATCCTCAAAGGTGACGGACCGATCACTGACTGGAACGGTCATCGACTCGGGTGACGGTGTTACCCACGTTATCCCCGTCGCCGAGGGCTACGTCATCGGGTCCTCTATCAAGAGTATCCCGGTTGCCGGACGGGACATCACATATTTCGTGCAGAGCTTGCTACGTGACCGTGGAGAGCCCGACAGCAGCTTAAAGACAGCAGAGAAAGTGAAGGAAGAGTACTGTTACGTCAGCCCTGATATTGTCAAGGAGTTCGCACGTTACGACCGCGAGCCAGATCGCTTCCTGAAGCACACCGTCACTGCGCCAAACGGGCGGAGTGTAAACATTGATATTGGATACGAACGTTTCCTCGCCCCGGAGATCTTCTTCAACCCCGAAATCTACTCGTCCGACTTTCTGACCCCGCTTCCCAATGTTGTTGACGGCGTCATCCAGTCCTCCCCAATTGACGTCAGGAGAGGTCTCTATAAGAACATTGTGCTCTCCGGTGGTTCTACTCTGTACAAGGACTTTGGCCGTCGTCTACAGCGTGACATTCGTCACTTGGTGGATGCACGAATCCGTGCGTCCGAGGCTCGTAGCGGTGGCGCACGCAGTGGTGGTCTCGATGTCGCTGTTGTCACCCACAAGCGCCAGCGCCATGGTCCCTGGTTCGGAGGTAGTCTGCTGGGCCAGACGCCCGAGTTCAGGAGCTACTGCCACACTAAGGCAGAGTATGACGAGATAGGTCCCAGCATTGTGCGGCGATTCGCGCTGCTTGGTGGCCCGGGAAGCTCGTAGGGGGAAGATGAGTGAACCTTATCATTAGATACTTGTCAATCGATGTAGCTCAGCCTTTTGTTCATAGTTCCTTGTTTTATCTCTTTTTCTTTCTTCTCCGGTGGTGCTCTCTACTTTCTTTTTATCCAAAACGGCTTGGCGCCGGTGTTCAGGGGACTCAAAGCCAGTTTACAACGTAACTAGAGCAATTGGCAGTCTATAGCCTGAATATCTTAAAATGAAATCCAAAATGAAAATGAAAATGAAAATGTATTACATAGCGTACATATCCACTATCGCCATCATGCCTTTTTGTACTTCCTCCCAAAACGCCAACGAATATGCAACATCAGACAAATATATAGTCTAGAAAGGCCCAAGACTATTACAGGGATTCCATCACTCAAACAGTCTCAGTCTGAGGGAAAGAGGTGCGGTTCAAAATAGCCACACCCTCCACATGACCGGTCTGGGGGAAGAAATCAAAGCCACGAACGCTCTCAATCTCATAGCGAACATTCTGCTTCTCGTCGCCCTGCACCATAACAGCAACGTCACGAGCCTGGGTATGAACGTTACAGCTGACATAGACAACACGGCGCGGCTTGAAATCAAGCATCTGGCGCAGGAAGTCTTCTGAGCAACCTTTGCGAGGCGGGTCAATAACCAGCAATGTTTGATCTGGTGGGTAAGGAACGTCCTTGAAGAGAGTGGCCGCGTCGGCAGCAGCGAAGCCTGTGTTGGGAAGCTTGTTTGCACGAGCATTCTCACGTGCTGAAACGATAGAATCGCCTCCAATGTCGACACCGAGACTAGACTTGAACAATGGGGAGAGGGTAATAGTAAACAGACCTGAGCCGGAATAAGCATCCAAGAGGTACTTGATTGGCTTTGCGTCTTTGTCGTTGCCTGGGGGAATAGCTTGCGAGCGGATGTACTCTGTGAAGCCGGACAAAATGGAATTGTTGTTTTGGAAGAAAGCACCTGCTTTATTGCTAAAGATATAGTCGTCGACGTACTCGAAGGATGTGGCGTTGTTGTCTGTGACGCAACGCTTTTCTTCAATGTAGTTTTCGCGCTCAATGCGGATCACATCGCCCGTGTCCGCGTTGGGAGTAGCGGCAATCCCGCCAACATTGGGAGTCTCTCCGTCGGCGGTAGGCGCAGCGTCTTTGGGGATTCGTGCGGTAGACTCCCGCATCAGGAGAGTGGCACCTCGCTTGTAAGAACGGATGTTCTCCGCAACTCGTTTCCTCTCGCTGGTGAGTCCGCGACGCACAATGTCTGTTCCAAGGGGGCAGTCTTCGATGTCCATATCCAGTCGGCGGTTCTTATATGTGAATCCAATCGGGGGTACCTGCGGTTGCGAGGGTTCTTCGCCGTCCTGCTTAGAGCCTTTGCCGGCGCCACCATGTGCGAAATGAGGTGTAAGTTTCGTGCGATATCCGTATTGCATTGGCGACGCAAAGGTCTCTCCAATGGTAGGAACAAGCTCCGGGATCAACCCAGAGAAATTGGCATAGGCTTTCTCCACGATGCGCCGTTTGTGAGCAAGCTGGTCCTCGTAGGACATCATCTGAAGCTGACACCCGGAGCACTCCCCGAAGTATTTGCATCCAATAAGCGCATCGTTTCTTTGGGGACCCGGTTCGATCACTTTGACAAAATCGGTCAAGCTGTATGACAATGACTCGAAATGCTTGACCAATTTGACCCGCACGGTGTCTCCGGGGACCGTGAACGGAACAACGTAGACATATTTCCTATTGTCGGCGAGCGCTAGACCATCGCCTGTTGAGGAAAGCTCGGAAATCTTTACATCAATCTCGGTGAACTTCTCGGGAAGGGACAGAGGCTCGCTGTCGCCGTTGGTCTCAGCCTGATCGGTTTCGTTGCGTTTGAGGAGTTGATTGATATCACAAAGCAGGACCTCATCGTGTCCACTGCTCTTATTGTTCTTGTCGACCTTCGCCTTCTTGCGCTTGCCGTCGAAGTGTTTCTTGGGGTTTTGCATTATTGCGGGGACTGGCACATTCGTTGAACGGCGTTTGTAATATAATTTGGAGGCTGGCCGCACTTGAAGAGCCGTTAGTGTCCGGAAAGGCAGAGAAGAAGTCAAGCGCCTAACAGATGACCGTATTGCAAACATATACGTTGGAAAGCGACAGCGAAATAATTTTTGGAACCAAAATCGTCAAATGGGAAATTTATTAAACGCATCTAACGCGTCGTTGATTGGTTGTAGACTGACCGCCCGCAAGAAAGAAATTCATCCCGACGCTTCACCTCCGACTGGCCTCTTTTGCCTTTGCGTCCCCCAATTGTCTCCGCATTTCGGCTTTTTCTTTATTTTTAAAGCTCACAACCAGCCTCTGTTGGCTGGGCAGCTCCGTTGTACTGTCATCATGAATATCACACGGCCAGCACGATGCCTTTTATGCAGCTTCACCCGTGCTGCCGCCCCAAGCACGCGAGTCCCTCGACGCCAATTCCATCCTACTCCCGCGACTCTCTCGAACCGGAAACCTAGGTTCCCCAATATTAAGGCTCCTCAGGTGGAGGATTACAAGCCTTACACTGAAGAGCAGAAGGCTGCGCTCGCCAAGGAGTACTCGGAGGCACAGATGGCCGCCGTCGAAGCCGGCGAAGCCGCTATCGACCCGAAGGATCTGGCAGAACAGATGAACGAACGTAGTGACCCCATGTCATTCAAATACATTGACGACTTCTCGGTGATTGAGCCCGGTATTGATCGACACCAGCGCGCCCCGGAGTCGAACTCGGATTACAATTTCAAGCTGAAGAGCGAGGATGATTTCGTGAAGGACTTCGGCCAGTTCTTTGCTGAAATGCCTGATAACGCGACAGGTGCAGACTTCGTTCGGTTCGCGGACAACCTGCGCCTCACCCACGGCAAGGAGGAGAGCGAGCTGGCCCCGCACAGCGCACTTGTTCCGGATCTCTTCGGGCCTGGGGAGACCATTGATGAGCCCCGTGTGGAAGAGCGGAAGTCAGCCGCCGAGAAGGGCGAGAAGGAGCGTTCAGCGGAGGCCGAGGAAATGACCGATGCCCTCAAGAGCCTGTTGCTGGCTACGGGCTACACGGAGAGCCAAGTCAAGGGCCTCCGCACCAAGACCCTCGTTTCACACAGCGTCACCAACCAGACTCGACTAGGAAAGGTCCGGCGTGCATACCGTCTTTCCATTGCCGGTAACGGAAATGGTCTACTGGGTATCGGTGAGGCCAAGTCTGATGAAGCCTCCGACGCAAAGATCCAGTCGCAATACCGTGCAATCCGAAACATGCAGCCCATTCCCCGCTACGAGAACCGAACCATCTATGGCGATGTCAAGGGCAAGGTGGGAGCCACAGAGTTGCAGCTTATGCACCGTCCACCAGGTATGTCTAATTCCGTCTCCGAAGCATGTTCATTTTTGCTAAAAAATAATAGGCTTCGGACTTCGTGTCCAATACCTCATCTACGAGATGTGCCGCGCCGCCGGTATTCACGATCTATCCGCCCGAGTTGGTCGCTCAAGGAACCAGATGAACACGGTCAAGGCCGCCTATGAGGCACTCATGACCCAGCGTAACCCCGAGCAGGTTGCTCACGCACTCGGCAGGAAGATTGTCGATGTGCGCAAGGTGTACTACGCAGGGAAGATTTAGAGGCCCTCATTGCCTTGACTTGCTGTTTCATCCCAACGTGTATATAATGCTTCTCTTTTCCTCTTCTTCTTGTGTCTTTTGCATGTACTTCTATAAGTTGGTTGTTAAACATGACGGGTCATCAATTCTCCAGTATTCTGAGCTATTCACAGCATATCTGGAAAATCATATATCAACAAAGGTCTTTTGCATGAACACCATCTGATTCGCGCCAAAATGAAAACTTGGAACACCCTGGGTATAATACGCGAGTAAACAACAAAAAGAGAACCATCAAATGCAATAGACAATTTTCATGACTTCCTCCATTATTGGAATGTCACGTCTCCATCCCCCTCATATCCTCCATGCTGATACTCGTGGTCCTGGAAATGTCGATCCTCGTTCTGCTGTTGTTGCTGTTGCTCTTCATTCTCATTCCAGATCTGCTGCTGCAAGACAATGCTATACACACTGGCCTTGAGCAATGTGCATACAGTCGCAGTCTTGCGCTCAAGGAGACGAAGACCGTCGAGTGGCATGGAGGCGGGGGAGCCGGCGAGGTCGGCGAGTTTATCGGAGAGCTGCGTGCGAGGCATTGGTCAGTAACCAGCACAGCCAATATTCATAGTTCATATAATTTCCAATAGGACATTGTTTGTATCCTTCTCCTGTAAAGAGATTGTCCCAGAAAGATAAGACCAAGGCCAACAAGGTCTTCTCCCTCGTACCTGGTTGATATTCCGCAGCAATCGAGCGTATTCCTCCAGCACTTCCTGCTCCAGATCTGAAACGAGCGGATTATCGGATCCCAAGAGGGGGTTATTCAAGTGACCCCGGCCGTGCGAGGCGTCTGCGTCGCCCATTGATTGAGAGATTGGAGGGGTGGATGTTTCCGCGTCGACCTCGGCGTACGAGTAACCGTTGTCTGGATCTTCGGGCGCGAAGGCGGACATTGTGGAGGATTGGGTTATTCGCGGTGTTTTCGAACGTTGTGGCGTTGAGCTGCAAAAGTCTGAAGGCTGTGAGAGCTGCGTTGTCGTGTGTTTGTGGATTCTGGGGTCCCGCTGAGACGCGTTCTCAAGCTTCCGCTGAGATCCGGTATCTACTGGGGTGGGTTTTATGGCTTCAAACTTATTTCAACGTCAGTCAATAGGTTCATATTACATAGTCGAGGTCATGGCCATCTCTGTATGGCTTCATTTTTCAAAAATCCCCCCAAAAACACGCCTGATGCCTATTGCGAACATCCCAGTACCGCAGGTGTCTGCTATCAATACAGACTACATAACGTTTAATTCAATCAGTATGACCTAAAACCGTAAAGGGATTGTCTCATATTCTATACTATAAATACCTAAGCTGAGATTTTTCTATTTTTATTCGAGGAAAGAAATTGTCTGACCAGGCTGCAATCGATGGTGCTGCGAAAACCCAGCTGGGAGGTCTAATAGCAAGTCCACTTATTTTTCTTTGGCGGAAATGTGACTTCTATTAGAAGTTTGTTTTATGGGACTGTTGTAAGTGATCCTATGTTGTAGGAACGGAGTGCATACACTGATGTGGGCAGAGTCTCCAGGATGAACAACTGCGTATTCGTACGGAGTGTCTCTATAAAAAGCAGCCGTTTACCTCACATTGAAACTCCGTATTCGTATGTAGCATTTCGTGAAGAGCGCCTAGCCTACAATGTGGAATTTAAATCCAGTTGCCTTATTAGAGAGAAGCCAACCACACCAATCTCATTATTAGACAAACCATGTTTCCTTACTTATATCCACAACGCGCTAGCGTTGCTCTCCCAGCCGCGGCAGCCTCTCCGCACGTTCTATCCAGGTGAAGGTGTCGGCGAAAATTCAGCTCTCGGCGGAAGGCCCCTTTTAAGGACCTACCATAGGCCGCAAACTACTATAACGGCGGATGCTATGGTGCGCTATTCGCCCCTATTGCCTTCCCCATCTTGACAGCTGAGAACGGAAGACGTAACCCCCTATAAAATCTATATTGTGTATTTAGCAGATGCCTAGAGTTTGTTCATTTATAAGTAACCAGTGACCAGTAACCTAGAAGCATTGAAGAAGCACACCGAACGATTGGCTCGTTCCTGAAACACAATTATTCTATTGCATCCAGCAGTGATCGCCATATTACAAGGATCACCATGTTGCATCATAGGGGTGCGTAGTACATATTTTGGAGGCCACCTAAGATTGTCGACGCGGCTGCAAGAGAATACGTTACAGTGTGGGCGCTGGCTGGTATTGGATTGGTTATAGATATCCACATCTGAACTACTTGGCTACAGGGGTTCGAGGACTGAAGCAGACGGGAGTCCGCCGCAGTTCATTTTTCCGGCTATCAACGATAACCCCATGAAGAGAGAGGTTGATTTTTAATTGGCAGAACATTCCCAAATAGGCCGGAAGGTGTTTGAGGGACCAAGCTCACAATGCGGCCCTAGCGACCCATTGTCGACTAGGATGCAAGCCTTCTCAACTTGAATGGGGCTAGCGAAGTGCTCGAGTGGATCATGTTACATAGCAATTTATATTTCTGCCTCAGGTTAGCTTTTCTAACCTATATTTTCGACATCATTTCCCCAATTGGTTGATATAGGCTAGCTTGACTTCGAGTTACGCGGTTGACTGCGAAAATTGCAGGTCTTTCACATTCAGCGTTATTATGAGTGGATTTGAAAACCCATTTAAAGTCAGAACTAATATTGTGTCTCATTGCCGACCCAGAAATCCCCATTGAGAAGTGGATATTCTGTATCGCAAAAGCCTCGTGGTGGGTGCTTGGTCTCCTGTCCTGTGCGGAGTATTCCGTGCAACATCCAATGTAGCACCATAGATATTTTTGGGACAAGTTTCCCTTAAAAAAAGCCAACGCCAAGAGCCTAGAGGTATTTCTAGGTACATTCCAGAAAGTGTTTCACCCCGCGAAATGCGCAGGAGGTCTTGTACCGCGGCGTCCAAGTCATGCGAGCAACCTGCGCCTTTACTTTATTTAAATGGAAGCCTAATTCTACATAGTATCTGACGTGACATCGTCGCCTCGAATAACTAATTTTAAAATGCTATTCAACTAATATGGCCTTGTGTGAGTTTGCCCCTAACAACGTATTGACCCTAGTGTAGAAATAGAGCCTTGGCTTTACGTTTTCCACATTGAAACAATGTCTTTTTGGAATGGCCTTGACCGTTATCTCATATTGTGGATCATGACAGCACGACCCAGAAATGAGAAAGACACAATGCAAGTGGTCAAGTGGCGACTTCGCCCTTCCGTACGGAGTAGAGGGAAAAACGAACCCGAATACGTAAACGTCCTTAACTAGGAAATTGGCGATATTAGCCAGACGCCCCAGATGCGGGGCTCGAGCGGCAATAGAGGAGCAAAAAGAAGAAGATCTGTTTTCGCCTGGACAGTTCACAGACGTTTCATTTCTGGAGTTATGGATCTTGTCCCTGGATCCGATATAATAATAAAGTTGCGCAAATGATGTTTTTCCTAGGGTTTGGGGTGGCCACGTGTCAAGGTTTTCCAAAATTGGTTAGAGCATTTCCACTATTAGCCAACCTTGGAAGGTAACGTAGCCAAGCAAGGTTAGCCAGATTTGTATCTCATTGCGAATACGAATCGCCACTTCAGTTTTTCAGGGGGAAAACACATGGGATTCATTTTTAGATGAAATGGAGAACGTTCTCTGTGGATTCCATAGCGCTAGATAGTGTACGGAGTATGTAATATTTAGGAACGTTCCATATGTAGTGGAGTAGAGTTTTCGACATGGGATAGGGGGATCTAAAGATCTAACCTTTCAATTTCCGACAGGGGCACCCAAGGTTTAAGCTTGTTTTAGCTCGAGTTATCAAACGGGACATATGTTGTACAACATATGGTACTCCGTATAGTTGACAAAGATACGCGTATGGACCATATTTTATCTTCGCCACAGTGCCCACAGTCCTGTCACACTGCCTTATCCAATTGTAACACACTATCCACCTCGACCTCCCCTCTTCATTCCCCATGGAGTTCTCCCGTGTCCACATTTCGGTTGGACAGACCAATTTACACTGCCCCCTTTGTCTCTGTCCCCGGGGTCGAGAGGAACGGGATGTGCGCTACGGCGCTATGCAAGTCTAGGTAACTTAATAGATTAATGAATTCATCGAGTAAAAAAGCAAAAAGAGAGGTCCCCGATTGTTTACTATAATTGTTTTAAGACCATATCCTTCTTCCACGTCCAACCTTCTGACCTAAACAACTAGCCGTCATATCTCATCGGCTTCTTTCGTTGAACATATCAGATGAGTGAGATGTCCACCCCAGCTAGGGCTAGGGACAATGTCTTCTCAAGGCGTGAGATTGAGGGCATGCTTGCTGAAGGCAAGTTGATTATCATCGTGGAGGGAAATGTCCTCAGACTAGATTCTTGGATCAAATATCATCCCGGAGGTGATATGGCCATCAAGCATATGATTGGCAAAGATGCCACGGACGAAGTGAATGCGTTAGTCTCCCAAAACCTCTCCATTCTTGTTCATTTACATTTGCGCATTATACTAATACCCTTCTCAAAGACTCCATTCACAGGAAGCCCGTCAGCGCATGAGCAAATTCCAAATTGGCCGAATCGAGGGCCGCTGGACCAACTTCCTCCCTCCCATCCAAGGTGGCGAATTCCGCCCATTGATCGAAAACGACATCAACGAAGAAGATCTGGTCAGCTCAGAGCTATCAAGTGAAGAGATTTCGGCACCACCGTCTCCCATCTTCGAAGCCGAGGACGAAAGATTGGGCCTAAGACGCAGGCTATCAGTATCAACAGTCTCCTCGGCAGTCAGCGCCATTCCTCCACTAAAAGAAACCAAGCCACGAGCCTACGTGATCGATGCTCGAACCCAGGAGGAGATTGAGTTGGATACATCCAAGTACCCTCCTCTCGATGCAGAGCATCAAGAATACATCACAAAGAAATACCGCGAGTTGCACAAGCGCATCCGCGCAGCAGGGCTATACAACTGCAACTACACAGCCTACGCTATCGAGATCTCTCGCTACACCCTCTTCTTCGGGCTATTCATTTTCTTCCTCAGACAGTCCTGGTTCTGTCTGTCTGCCTTCTTCCTCGGCTGTTTCTGGCACCAACTTGTCTTCTCCGCCCATGATGCCGGCCACATGGGTATCACGCATAACTATCAGATTGATACTACCATCGGCATGATCATCGCCGACTACCTGGGCGGCCTAAGCCTAGGCTGGTGGAAGCGCAGCCACAACGTCCACCATATTGTTACCAACGCTCCCGAGCACGATCCCGATATCGAGCTGATGCCCTTCTTCGCGCTATCGCACCGTTTCTTCAGCTCGCTCCGCAGCACCTACTACGACCGCATCATGGAATTCGATGCAGTAGCCAGAATCACCGTCAAATACCAGCACTACCTGTATTACCCCATCCTACTCTTCGGTCGCTTCAACCTCTACTTCCTCAGCTGGGAGCATATTATCGTCGGACGTGGACCGAAACACGGTGCGGGCTGGTGGCACCGCTGGTTCGAGTTCGCCGGCCACATCTTCTTTTGGACTTGGTTTGGGTACGGCGTTGTCTGGTGTAGCATTCCGACCTGGTTTAACCGCGTCGCCTTCGTTCTGATCTCGCATATGGTGACTTCGCCGCTGCACGTGCAGATCACGCTGTCGCACTACGCCATGTCCACTGCTGATCTCGGCCCGCTGGAATCTTTCCCGCAGAAAATGCTCCGCACTACTATGGACGTCGACTGCCCGCCTTGGTTGGACTTTTTCCATGGCGGTCTCCAGTTCCAGGCTATTCACCATTTGTATCCTCGCATCCCGCGGCATAATCTGCGCAAGACGCAGCAGTTTGTTCGGGAATTCTGTGAGGATGTGAACATCCCGTATGCGGTCTTTACCTTCTATGATGGTAATAAGGAGGTTATTGGTCGGCTCGCGCACGTTGCCAGACAGGCGAAACTCTTGGAGGAGTGTCGGAAGGCTTATGCGGCGGATCCTCATTTCCATTGAAGACGTTCGCTCTTTTGTAGTTGAGCTTTTGAGATACCCATTATGTAGTTTGCATAATTTTGCAAATTGGGATCGCTTGGAATTGTGGTATTATATTGTATCGTTCAAGCGAAATGTTGACATTTTATAGATCTTTTTTTTCTTCTTTCAATATTACTGCTCTGGATTCTGACTATGCTATGCTCTATTGTATGGATAATTGATTTCAATCGGTCAATAATCTATCTAGGCTTGACCTTGCCTTGTCTTTATACATGCAGTTTCAATAGGTTACCTGTCTCTGCTTTGTATCAACCACTGCCCAGGCCCACGGGTGCTTTCCATGAATTAGTAACGTTTACAGGGTGCGCAATAATAGACGCACTTGAGATGGGACAATCAAACGATATAAAGAGATCATCAAATAGATTGGAACTGAAATCGCTTCTAGTTTCGTACACATAGTCTCACAGCAAAGGTGAACTTGCAAGCGCAAATTTAAGATTGAAAACAGCGTCGCAGTACTAATCAGTTGATCCATACAGATGTCACGTGGAAGACGTAACCCAAAAAGTTGAATCCGTAACGCCGTCCGCTGCGAAGTAGTATGAAAGAGCAAATGTATGACACAGTTTCCAGAGAGACGAGCAAAAAAAGAAAAGAAAAGAAAAGAAAACCAAAAGCTCAGAGGTGAGGTTGCGACACAAACCATGTGGCAATGTCAACAAACGGTTTGGTCTCGATGCTATGTTGCGCCTGAGTTGGGACGCAACCGAGAATAATCCAAAGCTTTAGGATATGAAGACAATGCAATATGCAAAGCAACCGACGAGCAATAAAGCATAACGATGGGATGAAAAGAAAGAAGGCCAAAAAAAAAAAAAAACTCTCGAATAGATCCACCAAGAAAAAGCCCCG
>CAJVRC010000898.1:723867-746725 GCA_911456345.1 Penicillium egyptiacum
GTCAGCGAGCCGACGCACATACGGCTGTTTTCCTCCTATATCGGATAAAAGGAACAAGTGATGAAAAAATGAAGAACACAGGTTTTTACATATCACCCTCATGGTGAAGCGTGACACTGTTGAACTCCTCGAAGGGATCATTGAGTTCGCCGTTTGGAGTCGCGAGTCCCGAATCCATTGGGACACCCTTCATCTTGGTAGAATCAGTGCCGCCAATATCTACGCTAGCGCTCTCCTTGACGTTACGGAAGTTCACCGTATCCGTACCGGCACGACCCTGGTGAGGAATCATAGGCGGCTTCATGTGGCGAATGAGCGCCCATTGGGTCTGCCGGAAGAAGGGGTGAGTCTTGACATCGGAAGCACCAGCGCGGGCTCCTAGGCGCTTAGTTTCATCCTTGATCAGCAGTTTGCGGATCAGGGACTTGCACAGATTAGATGTCTGCTGCGCACCCGAGTGCTCTGGGAAGTTGACCTCGTCCCGCAAAATGCTGGCAAAGGTCGCGTTTCGGTTCTTGCCTTTGAATGGAGTAGTGCCGTAAAGCATTTCGAAAATCAAAATACCAAGGGTCCACCAATCAACGGCGCTGGTGTGACCACAACCCTTGATCACCTCAGGTGCAATATACTCCTCCGTCCCGACAAAAGAATTTGTTCGGAAATCGGCAATACATGACTTGGTATCAATGGTAGGCAGACCTGTAGCGGAGTTGCCACCACTGCGTGCAGGAATCATCGTCGGGGCACCCCCGGGTCCAGATTGCTTCGACAGATCGAAATCAGAAAGCATGATATGACCAGACTGGTGAAGCAGGATATTTTCTGGTTTCAAGTCACGGTAGATGAAACCCATGAGATGGAGATATTCCAGCGCAGCAATAACCTCTGCGGCATAAAAGCGAGCTGCATCCTCGGAGATACTCTTGCCGGGGCGGGTTTGCAGGGCTAGAGATGCACAAGTCAGCAAGCAAGAAGATGA
The DNA here is from genome assembly GCA_911456345.1 of Penicillium egyptiacum. Classification (NCBI taxonomy): domain Eukaryota; kingdom Fungi; phylum Ascomycota; class Eurotiomycetes; order Eurotiales; family Aspergillaceae; genus Penicillium; species Penicillium egyptiacum. The sequence goes on from CAJVRC010000898.1 coordinate 724,847, forward strand.
TGTCAAAGATCGGATGGAAAGGTAAACACACTCCTGAAAAACTCGCCGCCACTGCAGTACTCCATGCAGAGATACAAGTAATCTTCTGATTGGAAGGAGTGATATAGAGTCACAATGAACGGGTGGTTGCTCGTAGCCAGAATCTCTTGTTCGGCCAAAGCTCGTTTAATCTTATTCCGTTTGATCATCTCCTTCTTGCTCAAAACTAGCAGCGAGTCAGTATATGATAGCTGACGGTCACCGGTGTATAAGAAAACGTACCCTTCATGGCATACAGACGACTCGATTTCTTCTCGCGCACCAAGTAGACTTTGCCAACATCACCCTTCCCGATCAGCTTGATCTTGTCAAAGCTAGCGGGACCGACCTCCACATTTCGAACTTTGATGGAGTTCGAACTATACGTGCGGCGGAACGAAGCGTTACTACCGAAATCAGAGCTGAGTGAAGAAGGTATCGCCAGATTGGGCTCCTCGCCGCCTAGATCCGCGAGGCCCATTGATCCGCCCGACTGTTCCATCAGAGGCTCCTTGCCCAGTTCCGCTGTCTGAGGACGGTCGCCCTGACCACTTGTGAATAGGCCTTGGGCATTCGGGGCAGAAGCCACACGTCGTAACTTGCGCGCTAGTTCCTCTTTGTTTGCAGTGGTCGCCTGTTCTACTGCTGAGACCCCGGTGACTTGCAGTTCAGGGGTATCAGGAGGAGAGGAGGGCACTGACCCATCATTGCGGTGTCGCAATGCTGGCTGGCCCTGGTGGGCAAAGTATGGGTTGGCGGATGCGGTAGGCGACATCGCATCATCGAGTGGGTTGCCTTCACTAGCAACGGTTGTTGATCGATTGCGGCCTATGCCTGGCAGGAATCGAGACTGCCGGAAAGCAGACCTCTCGTTCTTGGCTGCCCCATGGCTATCCCGTTCCCGTTCGGTACTTCCAGAGGTGTTGGGATTGGGGGAGGAGTGGCTTGAACTGTTGATACGGAAAAAGTTCTTGATCCTCGTAGGCAAGTGGCTAGACTCGTTGGAGTGTTTTCGCGTAGGAAGGGACAGAGCGGGGAAATTCCCGCGCTTCTCATTATTTGTCACTGCGGACGGACTGGAGGCGAAAAGCTGCGTCATATTTGGTGGGTCGCCGAAATCGAAATCGAGACCGAGATGACATTCACCTAGGATTTGTCGAAAAGATGATCCGGAGGGTGCAAAAGCAAGGTGTGAGGTGGGTGAAAGCGCGGTAATCTTCAAGATGCCAAGTGCCGGCTGGGGATATAACCGCGGGGGCAATTATTGTTAGTAAGAAGCGGTACAACGGGGGGTTTCCACCCAAAGAACTGAAACGACAAAAGCCACGATGACTGGGCTCATGGATAAGACGACATGTCAGAACGAGTAAAGAATGAAGATCAAGAATTGAGAAACCAGTGGGAAAAGAGGGAGGCAAGGAGGAATTGGAGTGGAGAAGGACCCGTGGACGCGGAGGCCACGGCTTAGTCATCTAAAATCTGGGCAGGGCAACCTTGGAATCCACCTGGACAATGTACAACATCCATCTACGTCAGAAGTATTGAGAAGAGTTGAGAAATATCATAGAATGCTCAGAAAGGGCATTTAGAAAGAATTAATCCCAATATAATTTCACGCTGGTCAACAGGATTTCAAATATAAGTCAAGGAATTAAGGAATTAAGGAATTAAGGAATTAAGGAATTAAGGCACAGGGTGGCGATATCCCGAGTATAAATAACCCAACCATCTCTACAATGTACAGCACGTGATAACCATACACTTCATTCCTCTGGAAGAATATCAATACATAATAATATCATACAGATTCACATTTCAATCCCTTCAATATCGTTTCGCCCCTTGACTCGAACTTGGTCCATGTATCTCATCTTTTTTTTCCATGCTTTTCTCCGCTTTTCTGCTCTCATCTGAGAACACTTCGCGAACTTTGGGACACATACATAGGCCTGGGTTCGAATCCCCAATGCCCAACGCCATGGTTGCATAGATTAGTTGTGAGCATACGCATTGATTCTGCTGGTGTTCACAATAGCGGGAGCAGTATGTCTGACACTGGCATTAATCAACTGTGAAAAGTACAGTGGCGAGTAAGTGGTGTTTTGCTGACTGTCTGCCGCGTCAAAACCGAGAACAGTTGTTGCGGGTACTTCGTCTCTCAAGTCGTCAATCAATCTCGATGAATTTGTGAGCGAGCGACGGGCGCTTCGGACATTTTCACGTGCGTCATGCCTTCGACGGGCATTCAGACTCGATGAGATCATACGAGACCCAACGCTGCTGAGACCACCCACAGGTACATAGGGTCTGCGGCGGACACTCGACCTCGAGATCACTCTGCTCGGGCTATTCCGGGACAATGGGCTATACCTGCCGAATGGGCTATTCCGAGACAATAGGGGTGTGTCCGACATATCGTCGGGGTAATCCCCTCCGAAACTGCTCATTGTCATGGTGAAACTTCCACTGCGGCTAGTATATGTCAAACCCGACCCTTTGAATAAGCATGTGGGTTTGGGTGGGACTTACCTGTGATTCATGCCATCCTCTGGTTGTCCAGTTGAGGAGCGTCGTCTCCGTTCACCGGATCCTTCCACGTCTACAACAAACACATCGAAAAAGTCCGGTGGAATGAGAGGCGCCTGGAAATCCGACACCTCACTATTTCTGCGCTGCCGATCAAAGGAAAGCTCTGAGAGCATCTCCTCATTCAGTCCGGGTCCGGGGCTAGAGACTCTTATCGTCTGTTGGTCGTCATCCAAACTGCTTGAAACTGATGCCCTGCAGAGCTCATTCTGAAGATACTGAAGCCCATTCTGATCATCGCTGCGGGTCTAGAAGTTAGTATTTTCCAATTGTTGGCGTGATGCAAAGAACTTACATGCTAAACGCGAGGTCTGGTGTATGACTCCCATCATTTTCAGCCTTGTGAGTTAATTCGATGACGTGCTCCTCATGGTCTATTTCAGTAATAGAATGCAATGCCGATCTCACATTGTTGATGTTTCGGCCGAAATTCCGAGGCAGGGTGTTGCTAATACAGCTTCCGTTTCTCGGGCGACATTCTGTCCATGTCTCCTGGGGGATCCATGGTATGATTTCACTATGTTCCGTCTCAGAATCCATTTCGGGAGAAAGGTGAATGCCCAATCGGTTATTAGCGTCAAAGAGCGGATCATCGCTTCCTGCAGGCATGTTGCCGCTAGTCCCACTCGCACCATGAAACAACTCTGATCTTCTATCAACCTGAACCTGGTTGAAGAGCGAGTTGCTTCTGTTTCCGTTGCAGTTTCCATTTACATGATCACGAATCAACAACTCTGAGCTTCCATCAACCTGCATGTTATCGAATTCTGAGTCGTCCCCGTTTGTGCGGCCTGTTCCATTCCGGATGTCGTTTGTTGCTATTGATTGCTGTCTCTGGAATTGGATGCGATGGCCAGTGTTTGGGTCAGTAATATCGACTGCACGAGAGGTCTTGGTACGCTCAACCTCATTGGTACCGTCAGTCCCCAGGTTATCAGATGGACCACCATGGATCGTTCTTCCGGGTTGCTCTTGATGGGCTGGTCCGACGGTAATACATCCTGGATCAATGGGATTGTTCGCGAGAGATTCCTCTGCGAGCATCTCATAGTAATCAAAAGCATTGAGCACTCTTGCCCGTTCGTTGATGTTGTAAACGCGCAAATGATAACAAACGTCACCAGGCGGAATCTCTGGGTCTAACGCAATAAATTCATTGACCTCCTCCAAGTACATTTCATGGGCCTGGAGTTTGCTACTCAGTAGCTTCCTTGCCGCAATCATGGCACCAATGCCGAATATCCACGCCCTTCCTACATATTGAACATAATAGTCGCAACCCGGGAGGATATCAAACGGCAGAAGCAACGACATCATCTGCGCAATTGCAAAATCATCATGGTCAATAAGTGTCTCGATCAAATACCATCGTGTTCGGCGCTCCTGGGCCTCAAGGGGGGTCTCATAACGCTGTACTGCGCTTGGACTACGGCGAGCGAACTCTGGATCATCTTCGTCTTGTGGTTGATACTCAAAATGTTCAGCATATGGAATGTTTGATTCCATTGCCTGGGAAACACTCAAAACCCGCGAATCAACGGGAACTGCGAATTGGGATGTGCTTGCCGGCAAAGGCGAACGCAACCGCTCATGCAGGTTATTATCGGACTCTGTAGAAGAACGGATGATTGTCAAGTTCTCTTGTATTGCTCCGCTCCGGCCACCAGTCCTAAGTTGGTCATCGACAAAGACATGTGCGACAATGGATTCGTCGTCATTCGTTTCAGCCGTTGGCGCAGCTGATGAGCCATCAAGATGGGGTGGTCTTGGTGGCTCCATTGGAACGATTCTTCCCCCAGCTGTGACTCGCTGGTGCTTCGGGGAAGTGTGCTTTTTCAGAAATTGGGCAAACCCTGCGTCACTCGTGGAGAACACAGGCTCAAAGGACTTCTTGCTGTTACGAGTTGGGCGGGTCTTGGAGGCTTTCGATGCTGGATTTTTGTTCGGTCGCGATGACCTGACTGGCTCTCTAGTCGGCCGGTTTCTCGGGTTTTCTGAAAGAATAGGCTTCTTTTTGCTTCGATCAGGACGCGCTCGTCTGCCTAAATCGATGGTTAGAAAGGTACTTTTCGCTGTTATGCATTGTCGATGGCCCTGAGACCCATGACAGCTCTGCTTGATGTACTGGAACCCAGTTCACACCAGCAACATTGTGGTCCATTGCAGAAGATCATTGATCACATGCATCATCACAAAGGGAAGCTTACAGTGTCTTGCTTCACTGGTCCACTTGCAGTGCACGCCTGTGTCCTGGCACAATGCCAACAGTGTTGGCAGGTTATACCTCATTTTGTTCATACGGACGGAATATTTACCTGTCAAGAACAAAGAAAACATTTGAACGAGGAATTCGATGAGAAAAAAGGAATTGTAAGGTTATTCGGATGGAAGGAAGGTCAATGGAGAAGGAACGAGCCTCGAGGCTATTCAGAGATTATGGTCACGAGGCGTATAGTCGAACGACGCGTCTGCTACAATTCAGCACGCGTCTATGTTCGCTAAACAGGAAATATGCTCGAGGAAAGCAGAGAGTTAGAAGAACACGTTCGAAAAACGAAAGAAAGCTTCGGTGCAAAAATACGGCGACGACATAAGCAATCCTCGGCGACGACCTCATACAGTCTATACACTCTCTCTGACTTTTACAGGCTGAAGGCCACTGTGTACAACCCAATCCTCTTCATGCTCCGCAAAAGGCGACCTCACTTCCATGCCATCGGGCTGAATGTTCTCAATCTCTTTCTTGCCCTGCCCCATCTCCCAGCTTCCGGTGCGTTCATGGCCCTGTACAGCAACTCCAACTCCAGCGGCGAGACCACTTGATAGTTGCGTATTGTCGGTCTTGGAGTTTCTCCATATGGGTCCACTGAATGACACATCGGCATCACTGGCCAGTTTTCCGGGGCCTTTGAACCCTCCCGGGCTTCCTTTTTTTGGGGGGTTTCCCTTACGAGCGTGAACCATAAGGAACAAAATGACTCCCGTGAGTCCGACGACGGCAAGCGTTGTAACAGCGCCAATCACTCCGGCTACAGCGGGAGCCATACTTTTGTTCTTCTTTGTTTGATATACACTCTGGTCCAACACTCCATTGCAAAACACAGTTTCGGCGTTACAGCGGAGGCACCATTCTTGGGTTGAGGCCACGGCAAATGTCTCCAGCTCGGAGTGGAACTCAGTGTATGGGATTGAAGCACGACTGGGACTGTGTGCAAAGAGAGAATACGCTTCGAAGCCGGTGGTGTTGTCGGTCCCATTGTGAAGCAAGAATCTCACATACAAATTGTCGATTCCAGGGTACGATGGATACAAGTTGCTGCTGTCCTCGAAGCTGTAAAGCTCGAAAACGAACGAGCCACCTCGTACCAGGCGGGAGAAGAAGTTGGGTTGATGCTGGTTTGCGAGTCCCACCAGAGATGACAGGGCAACAACTGGCTCATCACCACCGAATAACAGAGTCATCTTCTGCCGGGTGCCACCTCCCCGAATATTCAGATCAAAGGCTTCTAGAATGCTCAATGCCAATGTCTGCCCTGCAATCGGACTGGCTACTCCGACCACAGACCCGTGGGAAGATGGTTGTTGGCTATTTGTGCTCCATACGTATTGGTCCGCTAACGAGCGGGCACGAAGGATGTCGGCACGATTCAGATTTTCCAACAAGCTGTCATTGTGCACAACTTCATAATCCAAATATTCCGAGATTGGAACGGCATTGGTGTAGGTTGCGGACGATTCATCATAAACTCCAGACAATGCCAGTTTCCACAGTTTTCTATAAAAGGCTTCTGTATCTCGCGTGATATCCTGGAATTCGTCGCTGCCACGGTATTCACCCTCGGCGGCATCATACATATTGCACATTGCGTGACCTTCAATCAAAATAGACTGAGGGTCTGCCTCGCCGACTGTAACAATCCGAGGATATTGGTATCCGTTCAATGGCGCCTGTGCAGACGATCCGTTCGCAATTTGGCTACTCGATATTTTCATTGAGCCGAGCGGTGGGTATAGACCCTGCATGAATGCTTGGGCGGAGGCGACGATGTTCTGGTCCGTTGCCGATAGCACATCCACATCGTTTGAGTCTAAAATGATTGGGGATATGTTCTGGATTACAGTATCGGCACCTCCAGATACATAACGATAACGGAAATCCGATGCTGTCGCGGCGAGTTCGTTGGCTCCATAGTCGGTCAAGGTTTGAGAGCTGGTGAGCGCAAAGGGCTCGCTGTCTCCGTAGACAGTAAATGCAAAGACTCCCCACACTTTCTCGACGGAGTCGAAATCTTGGGCTGAAACCATCACCCCCTGCAGGGTCAGGAGACTGATGAATAGGCCGTACATCAAGATGGTCTTCCAAGCATCGAAGAACAGCAAGGCTTGACTGGGTCTATTGAGTCGCTCTACAAACTACGGGGGCAACCTCTTCGTATTAAAGAAACTCGGACCTCCGTGGTCCAGACCTCGAATGGTAACTATGGTCGTGTTAGGGCTGCCAGGATATCAGGGAACCAGACTATGAGTTATCCGCTTCCGGCGGCCGGTACTACTCCAAGTAGACATACCGGCTTTCGATTCATAAATATCAAGTTGAAGGGACTGTAAGCTTTCGGTTCCTTCGGATGGCGGGGAAGAGCTGGATCTGGACGACATTAAGCATGCATAAAATTTAATTTCGGGGTCTGTCATAGAGAAACAGACCCCCCACAGTAAGAAGTGACCAAAAAGGATACTGGATGAGCCCCTAAGAGATAAAAGTACCCAGAAGTTATTGACAAGAGTCAATATCCTCACAAGTTAGACACGATATATATATTACTCAGTGAAAATCGATCTATAGGTTCGGAAAGTACCATGACCGAATCTTCCAAGGCTGGATACGTGCATAGTTCTATTTGATTCATAGGGTTACGCTCAAGGATGCACGCGGTTTATACCCAGGTGAAATAGGGTTGATGACGCGCACAAATTATCCGCAGAGGGAGAGTCCATGGACCTTTCATATACATCACTCTACATATATATGTGCAGGTGATACTCCAGTAATTAAAGACAATAGTACATATAATGAGATTCCGTCTACCAAACGATATTCTGGCAAAGTATTATAAGTCGTGTACATGTTGACATCACCAGTGAACAGAGATACCTGATACGCTAGTCTTAAAACGGCACTAGCTTCCTGCCCCAGGTGAGGTGCCCGTCGACCTACAATATATGTACGGAGTGTAAGGAGTACACGTAGGCACTATAGGTTCTTCTGAATGTAAGAAAGAGAGAGAAATGTGATGATATCTACATACGTACGTAGTACTTTCTCCTATACAAGCCAATCCAAGAAGATTAGCCCTGGAGAGTTGACAGACCGAAATCTGGCCCACCCTCAGTGGCCGTTGGTCCGGCTTCTGATATTCGGTCAGAACCGAGCTGATAACGCTGTCAAGATTGTAGAGATGCAAATGATTTTGCTAGAGAGGATATCAGTTCTCTATATATTCGATGGAACAATTGATGGGTCGGTAATGGTATGAATCTCACAAAGCTACGAATCTCTATGGATGTTCTCGCGGAGGCGGGCTACATTCCTGACACACACCGGCAGAACACCCCCCGAAGAGTCGCAGGTTATCGGAGATCTGATAATTGATAAGAAATAAGATTATTTCCCAGATTCAACAGTCGGTCTAGGTAGATCAAGAGACGGGTTCGGGGTCAGACTTATAAGTTGTATAACAAGATAACAAGTAGCTATTTTCCATGACTCAATGGAGGTTCCTATACCTGACCCTGGTGCGAGAGACCTGAGATGTGAATACGAGGGATGTACCATACGTATGGGCAACATACGAAAAGGATACTTGTCTATTGACGACATAAGCCCACGCACGTAAATAAATTAGGTCACGGATCGTCCACCAAAAATTTCTTCTCTCTTCTCCATCTGCCTCGCTTTCCACCAATATCCACGCACACCCTCCCTGATTCCCACGCTTCCACTCATCCACCCCGAAATTCCACCGCCCGGCAGAAAAATCATCCTTTCGCTCCTCCATCCTTCTTCCGCAAGCCCTACAAATGCGCCCTACCCCTAAGCCCTCATTTCTGCTCTCGGAAGTTGATACCCCGACCCCAGACAGGCGCTTCGTCCAAATGGTCGAGACTCGAGGCACGCGGCCATCATTCGATGGTCAGGAAACTTCTGACTTTCCTCCCTTCCCTTCTGATGGAGGTGACATTGGTACGTGTTCCCTTCAAATGCCTCATCCGATTGTCCCGTCCACCAGCCTCGACCACCACGCCTACCTATTATCCTCACCGCCAATGGACCTCAAGGTGACCTTGGAATCAATACTCACCATTTAAATTTGTATCATAGACCAAAAAGCGTCTCATTCTTTCGACGATGAGGAACATAGCTCGCCTCCGGCTGCCAAAAAGCGCCGTACCGGCGATGGCCCCGACGGTGATATCTCTCTTCCCGACGAAGTCATCTTGATGGCCGATCAGCATGGCCCTGGTCACAAAATCGAAGAAGAATTGGCCTCGGCTCTCGGCGAAGGTGTTGTTGACACCGTTGAGCAAACCGACCATAATGTCAACCATAATCTTCAGCATGGCACTCATGACACCAATGATGCCGCTCCCGGAGTTGCGACCACCCAGGACGGTACTTCTGACCTCAATCCCGACGTGGCCACTATCATTTCTGAGATTATGGATCACACAGAGCGCCAGGAGCAAACCGTCGCAATGGGACCTCAAGAACTACCACCGTCGAACGATTTCCCAGGAGCCAGGGGTTTTGCTTTCCTCAAGGCCAACTCTCACCTCAAGATTCAGAGTCTCCCTATCCTGGATAATCTCGTGAGTTGTATTGATAATATTTGCGTGATCTCTTCTCCTAACATTTGCAATTACTTTCTAGTCTACGCAAATCCTGTCGTTCCTTTCCAAGAACACCTACCAAGACCTCACTGCTATGGTGTCCGAACCAGACTCCGAAAATGGCCAAGCATATGCCACCATGCGCTCCTTGTTCGATCACACGAAGAGAGTTTACACCGTCAAGCACTCATTCCTTCAGCCTACGGACCTTGAAATCACAGACCCTTCTCAAATTGATGTCATTCGCAAAGCCAACCTAGCGTCCTTTGTCTCGAGTATCTTCGGATCTCAGGAAATTGGGTTTGCGGACCTCAACGATCATTTCCTAGACGTTTTTGTCCCGGAAGGTGGTCGTTTACTGAAGGTTCAAGGCGCTTTGTACCTCGAACTTAAGACACAGGCTTTCATCGCAGCCATGCATAACAAATCCCTCACCCGCACGCAGCTCCTCTACAATCTGTTCCCGGACGACATGGAACAGCGGTTGCTGGCGCGACGCCCTGGTACCCGACAGCTGGCACCGTCTGAGACAGATTTCGTGAACCGCCTCACCTCGCGCCGTGACATCCTTCTCAATGAGATCAACAACGAGGAAGCGCTGAATGCGCTGCCGGATAAGTACCACTGGGAAGATTTCCTCCGAGATCTCAGCTCCTACATTTCGAAGAACTTTGACGTCATCAATACCCAACCGGTTCGTTTTGTTGCCCTTATGTTTTCTCAAATGTTGTGCTTGTGCTAATATCATCTAGGGAAAGAAAGCTGTCAAAGGACGTCAGCCGTCCAGTTCAAATGGCGATTCTCACGAGTCACCCAACACCACCCACCAAGGTCAATTCTCACTTAACCAACAAGTTGAAGTCCCGGTGGACCGAAACATGCATGGCGACCTTGTCGCACGTGCTGCCCGAGCTGCGCAGATTGCCCTACAGGGCCATGGCCTCCGACGCTCTCAGCAGCAGTCGCAACAACAGCATCAACAACAGCCCCAACAGACCCAGTCTCAGGCTAGTCCGTCGCCTCTACCGCAGCAACCCCAGCATCAACAGCAGCAGCAGCAGCAGCAGCAGCCACAGCCGCAGCAGCAGACGAGTCAACCCGAGAACCAGTATCTTCATGGCTACACTGCTGCACAACAACCGCAGCCGGTTCACCAACAATATCATAGTCCCACCCCCCCTGGAGGTTATCAAACACAGCATGCCTCTCCCCTGACTTTCCAGCAGAGCCCGTTGCAGGCCACCTTCCAGCAATACAACCCCAATGCAGCACAAGCTATGCAAGCCAGGGCGAATGGCATGTCCTCCAACCATGGATACATGCCGGGGATTCCCCATTACTCTCAGTCCCAGCCCACGCAGGTCCTCTACGAACGTGCCCGGATGGCCGCATCCGCCAAGTCTTCTCCGACTAGCCGCAAATCTGGTCTTCCCAGCCAACGTCGACCTTGGACTACCGAAGAAGAGAATGCGTTGATGGCCGGCCTGGACCGCGTTAAGGGTCCACACTGGAGTCAGATTCTTGCTATGTTTGGACCTGGTGGAACGATCAGCGAAGCACTCAAAGATCGCAACCAGGTTCAGCTGAAAGACAAGGCCCGCAACTTGAAGCTCTTCTTCTTGAAGAGTGGAATTGAGGTACCATACTACCTGAAGTTTGTCACTGGCGAATTGAAAACCCGTGCTCCCGCCCAGGCAGCCAAGCGGGAAGCTCGCGAAAGACAGAAGAAGCAGGGCGAAGAGGACAAGGCTCATGTAGAAGGAATCAAGGGTATGATGGCACTTGCTGGAGCCCATGGGGCACCCGTGTCGGGCCATGATATGTCCGCCTCGCCTAGCCTTCCACCGGATGCCAACAGCCAATCCGTGTTTGATCAAACTGCGGAACAGAACCTTATGCAGACTCTGAGCCAGGAGGTACACGGAAGTCAGTATCCTCAGCAGCATGCTCAGCCAACTCCTGACCATATCGATCCTCATATGCAGTTGGGACAGTAAGGGATTGTCACCCAACCATTTATCTTGTTGATTTAGCTTCTCATCCGCAAGATTAGTCGTGAGAACTTGGGATTTCCAATTTCGTTTCGGAGTCTAGGACTGGATTGATATTTGTTCCTTCGGGAACCACATTTGTCTTACTATGGGATTGCGACATTGCGCCGGATTGGGCGATTGCTTTTATTGCATTCCAAGTGTATGAGTACATAGTCGATGGAGTCGAAATGAATGATAATGAAGAAAATAAACATCTCTGTATAGACGTAGATAGATTCAAAATACAAGTACTGTATACGTTGTACTATATGTATGCCCTGAAGTAGCATGGTAGTCGAAAGTAAAAAAAAGGGAGGCCCCGAGGTCCACCAAGATGGCCCGTGCACTAGCCGTGTGACTTTGAATCTCCCTATAAACCAACGTATAATCGCCGTAGCCATTGATTGGCCTTGTGCTTGGAAGTCTGCAGCCCAAGTCTGAATTAAAGAAAACTTGCAGGGGTTTTCCGCCGATATTTGCCCAACATGGCCGACTCTCAAACATCGCAACTTGCCCAATCCATACCTCAGAACGGATCACAAGAGCATCCCCCTCCGTCCGAATCTGAAGATAACATCAAAACCGAGCCTGATCTTGATGCTTCCATCGAAAAAGACGTCGAGATGAACACCGACAGCCAGACCGGAGCGAACGCGAACGCCAGCGCGCCTGGCCAAGATCCCATGGCCCCCGCGCCAGAACCCTCCAAGAAGGAAACAAGCTTGCGCGAGTTCCTCGGCAAGATGGACGACTATGCACCAATTGTAAGTCATTTCTAAAACGAGACTGCAGTCTCTCTGAGCTTCCCCTGATCGCCTGGTCACACGATGGACCACGACATCCCCGCCACCATCGATCTACCCCAAGATTTAGACACATATGAAAGCACGCTCCACGACACGAAACATGAGATCCAGAAAACCAAGAAAAAGAAAAAGCAAGAAAACTGACCCTCGATCTCCAGATTCCCGACGCTGTCACCGCCCACTACCTCACCCTCGCCGGTCTCCCACCACCAGGCACAGGGCCCGGCCAAACCCCACCTCACCTGGCGCGACTCCTGGCGCTCGCTGCGCAAAAGTTCGTCTCCGACATCGCAGCGGACTCGTACCAGTTCGCCCGCATCCGCGCCTCAAATAGCTCCTCCGCAAACAACCCCATCGGCAGTCTAGCAGCTGCAGCTGGTCTCGGTGCTCCGGCGGGCGCAGGCGGTGCCCCAGCTCCTGGCGGTGATGGCGGCAAGAGCAACAAAGCTGGAACTCATCTGGGCATCCAGCGGCCTGGATTTGGAGGTGGTGGTTCTGGTGGCTCTGGTCAGGGACGCACGGTATTAACCATGGAGGACCTGGGAATGGCAGTTTCAGAATATGGAGTCAGCGTGAAGCGAGGCGAGTTCTACAGGTAGTACAGTGATGGAAAATGGTCTTTTGGGGGTGTTCTCATTTATGCCCGGTTTTTATTTGCACCTTTCCCCATCATTTGTTTTGCGTTTTTCGGGCTCATGGCGTTTAGGTGTGCGCATGGTCTTGGGTGACCTGGAATCATGACTGCATTGCTAGTCTGGGCTGGTGGCTGGGCGGATCCAATGGATGGCGTTCTCTTTATTTTTCTAACTGATCTTTTTTAGTTACTAGAATCTGTGTATGCAATGCTACAGAAATTAGTCATGCAATGATATGAACATTTTCCGTGTGTTGCTGGCTTGGGAAAGTGCGTCAAAATCTGTAAGAGCACAGCATATTGAACTAGTGGTCAACAGGGCATTGACATATTTGCCTTTCAATGCAGGTTCTATATTTGGGTATTGTATACAAGTCGCATTGCACTTTGCATTTTATAGTTTAAATGTAGAAAAGAGAAGAATGTATATCGAACTCCGGCCCAAAAGCAGCTAACGTCACATAGAATCCAACGATATATCTGTACATAGTGTGGCAAAATAAAGAGATACAATGCAGCCCCCCTAGCGCAAAGAGGTAGCTGCACCAAGTGATCATGCGAATCGTCTATTTGTTCTTAGACTGCTTGTATGTGAAGCGTTTGCGGGTCCTATTGGAATGTTAGTGACTAACCACATCACCCAGAACCTGAACCTGCTCATGATGCTCATGTTGAACAGGCGTAGAAAGATGTATACATACGCAACATATTCCCCAAGCTTCCGTCCGACCATCTCCTCTGTCACCTGGATCTCGACGTATGTCTTGCCATTGTGCACAGCAAAGCGCAGACCGACAAAGTTCGGCAGAATGGTTGCTGCGCGTTTCGTGGTGCGGATCGGGGGAGTGTTGGGTGGAGGGGGGAGGGTGCGTGGGAGAGGAAGACTATTTTGACCATCAAGTCAGCTTCAGTTCTAGCGAGATATCTCCAGTATGGGAAGATGTCCTTGGTTCGAAGGTAAGGCAGGTTTGGGTTCTATTTAGCATGGATTGGATGTCACGTACGGGACGAGGTTTGGGCCTTGTTGCAAGTGTTAGCGTGTGGTCTCTCAGGAATCTATCAGGGAACAGAGATCTTCCAGATCTGGAAAGACTCACCTTTCCAGACGGACCGGCCGAAAAGGGCGCGCGTGGGGAACATTTTGGGCTTGAAGATTTCCGCAGCTGCGATTCCGCGATGTTGAAGATCGATGTCGAAGTCTCGGCGGGATTATGTCAGCAATTTTATATCCGAGGTCGCGGCCCTGCTCAAATACTAAAAGAATGAATGCAATAAATTGGCTGAGTGATAAATGATATGTGATCTAGATATGTAGATAATTGAAACGGAACAAAACAAAGCCAAAACCGCAAGGTAGTAGCGCACCCAACAGCCGCCAGCAACTGCGGGCACATGCGATTCTATACTCCATTTCACTCTGCCAGTTCCTCAAAGACCTTGACGAGGCTGCGCACACCCTTGAGAAGATTCTCATCCGGGCCCTGCCCAGGTGTCCAACTGGCATGTGCAAAATCAATCAGGCGGAGGGCGTGAACTTTAGGAGTTTCGTCCTCGTCATCATCCTCGTCGGGCATTTGCATGGTTTCGGGATCAATGCTGATATTGATAGCTTGTTGAGGCATCCCTTCACCAAGCTGTACATTGACCAGCTCCAAGGCTTCTTCGGGAAGTTCAAACTCTTCGTCATCTTCATCCTCTTCTTCTTCTTCCCGGGGTGCTGGAGCTTTCTGTTCTTCTGCAATTGCGTGCTCCATCGCTTCTACATCCCCCTCGTAGACCACCAGCACACTGGCAGAGTACATCCGGCTCTCCTCAGATTCCAGAACCCGTTGTAAATTTTTCAATTCTTCCGTCAAGCGCTGGGCAACCATCTTTGATCGGTCTATCTTGCCCATCTTTGCGCCAGCAAGGAAAGTTTCAAAACCTTGCTTGACATTATTCTCATTGAAAGAGCGACCGTACCACTTGTCATACCGCCGATAGCCATCCTTCTCGATGACTTCGCCCTCTCTGCCCTCTGAACCCTCGTATTTCGTAGCATACGGATCTGTCCGGTCACCCTCGTCAGTTTCCCCATCGTGACCAGTCCAGACTTTCATGCCCGCGATGCGATATCCAACGCTGGAGCTGGTAGTTTCCTTGGAGACGGCATCAAGCTTTTTCCGCTTCTCGGGCGGCGCATCGTCAGCCCATAAACGCGCGCCGAGCTTAACGTCCAGCACGTTCGGCCGCCGGAACCCACAGGCGATGTTTTCCAGCATGATCGACAAGCCAGTATCAATTTCCTTGCCCCCAGAAGGAACCCATGCTGCTTTCTCATTGGCCGGGGTAGCGCTGTCTTCGTACGCCGTGCTCGTGTGCGATGCGGGCTGGCTAGGACGGGAGGGATCGGTGTTTACATCGCCGGAGTTGGGGAGGGGAAGGACGCCAGATTCTCGGGCGGCAGCAATCGCCAGCGGCTGCTGCTGCTCGGAAGATGAGAGGGATCCGATGTAGAGGGGCATAAACTCCCGGAGGGCCGGGTGGAGCGCGCTGGATTCGTAGAATTCTACCTCCTGCCGCGTGCATGGTTTTGCGATCAGGGCGCCAGAAGGTGTACATCGAACGCCATCACTAGATATGGATACATTGTTAGCATGGCCATAGATCTCATATCGCCTTGAAATCTGCCAGGGTTGGTTCCTTTTGCGGACCTGTTTGGGCTGATTCGTGCGGAACGTCGCGCCAGGAATAGAGTGGGGATGTGAAACTTACTGTCCAGCAGCAGCATGGTCAAAAGGGATCAGGTCCTCGCTACCTAGCTGTGGTGCCTTTCGACTTTCTGGTTTCGGGGACATTTTGATACAATCGCTTTATGACTTGAGGGGGTCTGTATTCCGGGCGACCCAAAGAAATTGAGTAACCCTGAGGCGTGGAGGTCCACGGGTAGTTTTAAACCGACATATAGAATAAAGGTGAGGCGAATGAATCAAATATATGGACAAGAAGTGAGATTTGTGTTGAAATAGCGTGATATGATCAGCCGAAACGCGAAACGCGGGATAAGCGATGTCATTCGGCCCTAACTCCGATCTATACGATTAACATGGTCTATACATCTAAGTTAACCATTCAACACCGTGATTTTGAATTCTTTCACTTGATCTATTTTTCCCTTTTAATATAGTAAATTGTGAGTGATCTTATAAAGTAGAAGAGAGATAAATTGCTGTTTGACTGTTTGCTCTCTATAGATGAGGTTAATCCCGACCATCACGACTAAGCAATCATCGAACCCGTGGACCTTCTAGGTTGACTTGCTATTAAGTCTCGTCTCTCTGCTTTGACCTTTTCTCTTCTCTCTTCCAACGTTTACCCTTTCTCGCGGAAACATCATCCTTTAAAACCTCATTACGTTCGTCGTTCATCGTTCATCATGGATGAAAGTTCTGAGCCTGCCCGTGAAGACAATTTGTCTACAGCCGTTCAGCCACTGACTTCTAGTGGCTCTGAGGAGCTTCACAAGCCTACTGAAGCCATGACTGGCGACAGTGCCACTGCTAACCTTGGGCCCACCATCCATGACCAAGAGCATGCCGAAGCTACCAAGGAACGTTCCTGCACTTCTTATCCGGAGTCGAGTTCCAAACCGCATCGATCGTCTGCTAAGCATGCCGGTGTTCATTTTGTCGACCAAATCACTCTTGCGGAGCCTGAGCTCAAGAAGTCAGAGGTTGGACCCAAGACTGAGGATAATGTGAGTGCCCCAATTCTATCCAACCAGGTCCTAGTCCCTTTGGTATTGCAAAAGATATGCTGACAGTACTCGAAAGGTCGAGGAGCCTTTTGCCAGTTCGGACCAGGAGCCAAACAGGCATTTTTCCCAAGTTCAAGCTGGTGCTGACCTTGGAGGCGCTTCGCCAAGAGCAATTGATTTCGCCGTCGTTACAGAAGAACCAGGGAGCAATGCAGAGACATCCAATTTGAACAACGGCGCAAACTCGGAGAACGCGCCCAAGGTTGGATTCAAGCACGATCCCGATGAGGAAAAGGTGCTCGCAAACGTGGAACTTGACGATGGTTCTTCGTCGAAGTCGAAGAAGAAGAAAAAGAATAGGCGACGTCCCAAGAGTCAGAGAGGAGAGGTAAGACGGTGTTACTAATGTTTACCTGCTTAGAGCTTGTCTAACAGTTTTTATAGAACGCACCCTCTGGGTTTGAACCCTTCTATGCCGATGCACCAATGACTCCAAAGGAGTTTGAGGAGAACAAGTCTATCTATGATCCGTATGTACATTCACGTCTCCCTAACTGAGACAGTATCTAACTTTTCATGACAGTGCTTTGCCCATTCTTGAGTAAGATCGTCAATCAATTATTATTGCATAGCAACTACTAATTTGACCCACCTAGTCGGATTGACGAGGGCATCAAGCGCTTCTTGTACAAGCGACGCCTTGAGCCCTACAGACGCAAAGTTTTTCTCAAGTACTTACAGTACGGCGGTGTCAGCGTGGGCCCCAATCATTCCCAGGGAGTAACTCCTTCGGAATTGAAGGAGATGACCAAAGAAGAGGCAATGCAAGCTCGCTGCACCACGGCGACCTTTCCCAAGAGGGGAAAACCATATCCCATCTCTTTCAACGATGTCGCGACTGGCTACCTGTGAGTGTTGAAATATATGAACACTTATTCAAATAGTCACAAATGCTAACTTAGTTGATAGGACTGGGTTCTACATGGGCTACTACAATCCTGATACTGAGGAGGAGATCAAAGTATGCACTGATACGATGAAGAATTTCTTCTCTTACCTCCTCTACCACAATGTTTGCCCCGAGCAGAAGGAGGATCTTGAGGAAGCTCGAAGGACCTGCGATCGGGCTGCCAAAGAGTTGTGGATGAACCAGCAGCTTGTCCATCATGGCGGCCCCGGAGACTTCAACCGCGGCTGCTCCGTGCTGTTTGGCGGCTA
Source organism: Penicillium egyptiacum (assembly GCA_911456345.1). Lineage (NCBI taxonomy): Eukaryota > Fungi > Ascomycota > Eurotiomycetes > Eurotiales > Aspergillaceae > Penicillium > Penicillium egyptiacum. Next base: position 742,766 of record CAJVRC010000898.1, read on the forward strand.
CTACTTCGAGGATGTGGATGACCCCGAGGCTTGGACAAATGTTCGATATTTTGATGGAAAGGTCTTTACCACTGAAATGGCTCGCAAAGTCGTTAAATATGGAATTGCGATTGCCGGAAATGATCGAACTGCTCAGAAATTCAAGATTCTCGCTGACCTGGACATGATCGAAGCCAAGCAGGTCCCAGACATCGATGGCTTTGAGGTCATCTCTGTGGAGGAACCTAGCGAGGAAACCATCGGACTCTACAGGGAGCTGGGTCCCGATCTTGGCCCAGTGGGCAAGATTCGAGCCAAGGAATTTCGTGATCCCGCCAGAGGTCCCTTTGACCTCACTCCCTGGGAAAAGGTAGACTGGGATGCTGGTTTTGCCCCGACCTACGAGTTCGAATTTCTCGTCGAACCTCATCTGTTCCCCCATATCTTGCCCGGCATGAAGATTATCTCGGACGTCTATGAGACCAACTTCGGACAGTACTACTTCGATGAAATTCTGTCAGTCCTGCCAAGTTTCTACAAGTTCATGTACAATGACTGGATGATGGACTATGTGGAGCCCGCACCTATTAACTTCATCCCTGACGAGGAGGAGGTCGCGCGCCGCCGCGCAAAAGAGTCTATTATGCGTCCTCCTGAGCCCACCCCGGCCGAGTGGGCTCTGCACATGGTGATGCACGAGTTGACTTATGTGGTCAGGCCGGGCCAGGATCCCATGGACGCCGTCTGGCAGATGATTCATAGCCTTGAGAACTTCGGCTGGGACCTGGAGGAAGTCAAAGACTTGCTGGGCTTGGTGGATCCGAATCCGCGGAAGGGCAAGGAAAGGTCGACTGAGGGAGAGCAGCCCCGCGTGCGCCTTAGCAATGAGCCCCGCAACATCCCCTTGTTTGAGACCCCTAAGCAGGCCCTTGATCGGACTATCAATTATTTCCAGAATCCGGAAAGGATCAAGCCCGTTATCGCGCCGGAGGTCATCGCGAAGATTCTCAAGGAGAAAAAGGAGAAGATAGAGAAAGAACAATCCGAGAAAGGAGCGCAGGCTTCGGACGGGCAGAATATCGCAAAGAGCCAGGGAGCAGAGGGTGAGCGCAAGCCCGGTATCTCGCCGGAGGGCATGGCATACTTCGTCAAGAAGATGAAGAAGCAGATAGAAAAGGAACAATCCGAGAAAGGAGCCCAGGGACCTATCACGCCGGACGTCATTGAGAATTTCGTCAAGAAGACAATGGAGCAGATAGAAAAGGGACTGTCCAAGAAAGCAGCCCAGACTTCGGATGGGCAGGAAATTGCGAAGAATCAGGGACCTGAGGGACAGCCCAAGCGAGAACCAATGGACAACAAATCAACCCAGACTCCGGGTGAGCAGAAGATTACGAAGAACCAGGAATCCGAGGGACAGCCCAAGCGAGGACCAACGGACGACAAAGCAACCCAGACTTCGGGTAAGTAGAAGATTGCGAAGAACTAGGCACCCGAGGGACAGCCAAGCTGGGGACCTACAGAGACAAGCAGCAGGCTATTGAGGAAACGAAAAATCAAGGGGAGAATCAGTGAAAGGTCGGTGGTTGCAGCTATCGGTTTACTGCGTGATCAGTCTGCTGCAAATATGCTGTGATGTTCGCCAGATATGTTCTTAAATGCAGAACCAGAATGGAATTCATATGGATATCTAAGCAATATTCAAATCCTTGTATCTAGTCTTATATTATCAATAGATCATAATCTGTTTGTATTGCCTTAAAAAGGCCAGGTCCTGCTTCAAGGCCTCAGCAGCGGCTTTCCCATGGTCTTACGTCCTTCCAGATCCTGTTAAGAGCGTTAGAATATACAATGACTACAATTTCACGCAAGCACGACAGGGCCACATACCTTGTGCACCTGGGCAATGTCCTCCAATGGATAGATTTTGTGGATCTTAGTCTTGAGCTGACCCGACTTCAGCAGGTTGAACAGCTCATTGGTGTAATATTCGAACTCTTCGCGAGTCTGAATGTATCCGAAGAGCGACGGGCGAGCAACCTTGACACACTTGGGGGTAAGTTTCCTATTGAAATATCATGAGAATCACTAGCCAAGTCCAATATAGAGAGGGAAAGGCCATACGCAAGAGGAAACGGGGGCACAGGCCCGCTCGCATTGCCAAACGAGACGATAGTACCCTTACGCTTGACAGCCTCCAAGCTTCCCTCCCAGGTATCTTTGCCGACAGAATCGTAGACCACATCGACACCGCTACCACTAGTAGCTTCCTTGACCTTTTTAACCCAGTCCTTACCCTCTTCGCTGCGGTAGTCGATCACCACATCAGCACCGAGGCTCTTCACCAGCGCACACTTCTCTGCGCCACCAGCGGTACCAATAACCTTGGCACCAATAGACTTCAAAATCTGTGTCATAAGGAAGCCAGCACCACCAGCAGCAGCATGGAGAAGAACCCAATCGTCCTTCTGCACGGGATAAGTCTCCTTCGCAAAAGCAAGCACCGTCAAGCCGCTCAGGAACGACGCCATGATATCCTCATCACTGATGCCTTCGGGAATCTTCGCAGTCTGGGCAATCGGTACTGCAGTGTACTCCGCATACCCACCAGTAGACAACCACGCAACCCGATCACCGACCTGGAAACCAGGAGTGTTGGGACCAACAGCAGCTACAATACCAGCGCCTTCGCGGCCCAAGACCTCGGGTTTAGGCGAGGGGTACAGGCCCGTTCGGAAGTAGGTGTCGATGTAGTTTACGCCAGAGATGTTGTTGCGCACTAGCAGCTCTCCTGCTTGTGGGGTAGGAACTGGGTATGAGGTCTTGACCTGCAGCACTTCGGGGCCGCCGGTCTGCTCGACCACAACGGCCTTCATAGTTGCTGGGACGGACATGCTGCGGATTGGAATGAATTGATTCACGAGTGGAGGGGCAATGTGATTGCGAAGCACTGCGAGTCGAGAGCTACTGCGTAGAAGAGAGCGAGACATGGTAAATAAGTAGGTGGAGGAAGTAAGAGAGATATTAAGGCCATCAGCTTTGTATTTGTCATCGGATCCCCGCACGCAATCTCCAGCCCTGGAGAAGTCCGGAATTGTTGCGCTCCCTTTCCTTCTCTTATCTCCTAGAACTTAACAAATTACCTAGATACACAGGTATAATACTGGTATTTATGCGAAGTATATCGTATTTGGCTTGATAATGCGCTTTGTACAGATTCCCATCTTCACAAGGATATGACGCCATTTCCGTCTGGTCGGAAAAAGGGTATACTTGTTATATATGCAACACAGCACTACAACACATGCTTTTCAGGTGCAACAAACGATATCCAACATATCAAATGCCGTCCTTGTCTGACACGAGACCCATGTTGCTCACCTAGAGCCTCTGGTCAGATCTGCCGTATTAGCGCTTCGGTTCTCCTTGCAAAATCGAGATGCAAGCCACCCGGAGCCCCATGAGGGGCCAATCCCACGATCCACGACCCGGCATGTCAGTTGGCCCTGGCTCTGCATGAGGACGATATAGCGCCGACTTTGTATCATCTGCCGCTGACTGCATTATGGAAACCTGGAAGGGGAATAGATCTCCCCCGCTCCATACATATGAGACACTACGCAGGCCATTAGCCTCTGATGGGTCATTTGAGGTTTCCTAAACACCAGCCCCTGAGCAACTTGACGATTTTCATTTGTTGCCCAATGATCCGATCTGATTCTAAATAAATCGACTGAAACGCAACGGCAGTACCCGGAGGTTCCACTTCGTGCCCAATAGTCAACAGGCTGCCATAGCCACACCCCTTTGTGATGTTGGTGACTCGGCCAATTGTTTCACGGTTTCCACCTGCCATCCTTGCCTCGTGATTTCTCAGCCTGAAGCTATTCTTGTTTCCTTTTTCTTCTTGTTTTGTTTTGTTTTTTTTTTTTTTTTTAACTCTTGCCCAATCACTAAGATGGCCTATCAGAGGCCCATTTC